>ML781118.1:50090-71671 GCA_009831015.1 Picea engelmannii | reverse complement strand
GCCCCCCCACACACTTTAACTCAAACTTAGGAAATAACACATCAATGAGGCTACTAACATCATGAAACACATTCCCCCCAAGGTGATATCCAACAAATGTTACAACATGAAGTTAAATCACCTAGGAAAATCCCACAAAGGCAACATGAATCATCCCACCATAGCAACATCATAAGAGAAGCAGGCATAAAGAAAGGCTAACCCCGTCCAATCATCAAGTATGTCCCCCATCACACATCTAACACATAAGGACCATGTAAAACATCCCCTTCTAATGACACCAAATAATACCACATCATCATGCAAAAGTCACTAGGAAACTCCAACAATCATGAAACATATATCTCATAACACCATCATCATCTATCCCCTTGAGGGTATAGAACCATCATCAATATCCAAGTTAAGCATATATACCAAACCACCATAATGAGATAGTATGCTCCACATCCATCAAAAGTGCAACCAAGGGGTCATCAACAAGGCAAGCACATGTGAGAAGACCACCAAGCAACAAGCACAATCATCCAACCAAGGAGAAGTGAAGCTCCTCCAACCAAAAACCTCCATCAAGTGATCCAATGCAATGAAGAAAGGGGGCTCCATGAAGATGAATCCCCCCCAAGTCGATCCAAAAGCTCCAAGGAACCAGTATCAAATCTCCATCAATGTGATGAAAATCACAATGTGGAACCTCGTACAATATGAGGTATAACAAGACCGGTGACTTTTTTTGTAAAATTATTTAAGGTTCTTCAAACATTATTTGATATAGGATGGGTACTTTTTGGTGGCACACAATGATGCATCCCTACAGAATATACAAGGGAAAAAAATGGTTCCTGAATTGCATGTTGGAGAACTTGGCAAGCATTTTGGACAAGATGTGACCTCGACTATGGCTCAAGGGAAATTATTTTGGCCACATATGCATAGAGATGTGGACAAGAATGTGTCCACTTGTTGATTTTTCCAAAGTGCAAAAGGAGTTTCACATAATACCAAATTCTATTTGTCATTTCCAATAACAGATAGACCTTGGGAGGACATCTCTCTTTGTGTTGGCATTTCCTCAAACACAAAGAGCGAATGACTTAATTTTTTTTTCTTGTTAGGTTTTAAAAAATAGCCCATTTTATTCCTTGCAAGGAAACAAATAATATTGTTAAGAATCAAGACAACTGAATTACTTTTCAAAGAAGTCTGCTTGCATGAAGTGCCCAAAACAATTTCAAGTGACAAAGATACTCATTTTATGAATCATTTTAGGTAGACATTGTGGCACAATTGGTCCACAAATTACAATATTGTTCTATACATCATCCACAAACCTCTAGGAGAATAGAAGTGTTGAGAAGTGTAGCGTGGAAGGTCTTCCCCATGTGTGGCGTCCTAGCATGGTGGGGGACAACGAAACTAAGCCAAGATGATGGGTTGATCTCTTTCCTAAAATTCTACTTAGGAAAAAGTACATTAGATGTGTTATATTTTAATGTTGGCTTAATGAACACTTTTCTAAAGTTAAAAGTGAAAACAATTTAAGTGATGGTCTTTTAACCTTGGCCATCCATCTCATTGAGAGAGTGAGGGTTGATCTTTGTACTTGATCTCTTTGGAGATAGGGCTTTCACTTGCTCATGGAGATAAATGAAATTGACTTGGTGGTTGGGGCGCATTATGCATTTGAGAGAGGGCGAATTTCAACCAGAGAAGAGATTCGCTTGAGGGTTTGCTAGAGGAGAGTTGCAGAGAAGAAGGAGGAGAGATTTTGCAAGTGGATCAACTTTCATTCTTAGCCATTTGCAGAGTCCGAACTTCAGATCTGAGAGGGAGCCGTAAAGGGTGATGCAGAAGTGATGCAGAGGGTCGTACACACTGCGCAGAGGCACACGGCTGGGTTCTTCTGGGTTGATTTTGTTGGTTCGCTGGATTAGGAGAGGGCCATACATGTGTTGAGAAGAATTTGTTGGGGTTTCTCTCAGCTATTGGTACAAATCAATTTGCTTTGTAAGAGATCTCTATATTTTCTGCTGCATAATAGAAATCCACAAACTGAAGAACTGGTTTTCCCACAATGGTTTTTTCCAGGGGTTATTTTACCCAAAAATACTTGTGTACTTCGTGTGATGTGATTGTTGTTGTCTTCTACATTGTTCCTAGTATTTATTTCTGTTGTGTGATTTTATTTTTGTGAAGAAACCTAGTTGTAGCTGATAAATAACAATTTCATAAATTTTTAAATGTGCTAAGTAAATTTCTGGGTGATAAATTGTTGAAGATTTTGGTTCATCTTGTTGGATTTTAGTGGATTCACATGGTATCAGAGCAGGATTGTTGAAGTAGCAGCATCAGTGTGTTGGTTAAAGGAGATTGATTTCAAATCTAAGCACAGAATCAGTGGGTAAGGCAACATTAGGGTTTGGACAAAGACACTTTCAGAAATGGCCATGACATTGAGAGTGGAGGATAGACTTTAAGGTGCTCAAAACTTTCCCACCTGGAAAGAGAGCGTTACTAGAATTCTGGATGTCAATGATGTCCTTGAACATGTTGATGATAAAGCAGCATTTCCTATAGATGCAACTTTGTTGGGAGCCTGGAAGAAGGGTGAAGCGAAGGCTATGAACATAATCCTTGATGGGGTAAAGGTAAAACGTCTGCTCAAGACATGTGGACTGCCTTGGGTAGCCTCTATCAGAGTAAGAATGAAAACGGGATTATGGTGCTTCGAGAAAGGATGCAGGGTACCAAGATGGCAAAGGGCGAAGGTGTGGTTCCCTACCTCACTCGTCTTACATAGATCATGGATAAGCTTGCAGCAATTGGCTCAAAGACAGAGGATTTCAAGTTAGTACGTATAGCCCTGAATGGATTTTCAAAGCCATGGGACACATTTGTGCGTGGAATTGTAAGCTCAAGAAAATATCCCTGACTGGCAGCGCTTATGGGATGATTTTGTGCAGGAGGAGATTCGCCTTGGTCAAGCAAGTGGTACATCTACATCATCTCAGATTTGTCAATGATTCATTGAAACCTGCACAGGAGATCTAGATAAATCAAGTATAAACAAAGCTTATCAAGAAAGGAAGAGAGATTCAATATGGAAGAATGAGAAAATTCAAAATATATTCACACTACTCCAATGAGCTGATGATTGATACATAGATGATGATCAATATGATACAATGAATGAGTGGAATACACTCATATATAGGAAAGAACATGCACAATAGCATAATGCATGCATACATAATCGCATAATAGTGATGATCAAAATAGAACTAGTCAGTTAACTCCCACTAAACTAGTGTGTCGAAAATAGTAATTTCTCCAACATCCCCCCTGAACATCACTATGGAGTAAAAATGAGTCCCGGTTACTAGGCCATATTAGGTACTCATGTACAATGCAACTAATGAACACTGAATAAAAATGAGGAAAGAGGGAAAACCACGTGGGAACAAACCCCCCCCCAAAAAAAAGACAATGCATCAAAAGAAGAAAAGACAATTGTTAGGCAATTGTGTTCTTCACTCCAAGACGATCCCACAAAGTCTGAAACTTCTGCTCACTAAAAGTCTTCGTGAAGATGTAGAAATATTTATGGATCTGATGAAGTCCTTTGGCAACCTATCTAGCCTTGTACCTCTTGATCCTGTGGACCCATCTGCACCTGAAAATATTTTTTTCTGGTGGAAGTGGAACCAGATCCCAAGTCTGATTCTTTAGGAGTGAATCATACTCCTACATGGTTGCTTGCCATAATGGATTGCCCACAGCCTCACTGTAGATCTGCAGATCAGAAGATTGAACCATATAGCAATGCATGGGCATCGCAGGTTCAGAAGCTAAAAGTACATAAGAAGGCTCCTCATGCTGAGATCAAGTCCTCCTTGAATCCAATGGATTCCCTGCAAGGTTTCCTACTCCCTGAAGTGTGGTTTGTGCCTTCTTGGGCATCTGCTGAAGCTTCGGCACTGGCTTCTTATCTGGCTGTACTACCTGCTTATTTCCATGTATAGAATCTGAGTGTATGGAATCATCTCTGATGTCTAAAACTGATGGAAGCACAAGAGTATCTACACGTTGCACTGGAGGTGTATCCAAAGTACTCTCCTTATGTGTAAGTAGAAAAGAGGAGTCATCGTCAGAAAACTTAGTGAATTTATACAACCTTGACCTGTGATCCACCTCACCAATTGCAATAATGGAATTGTCATGCATGTCAAGTACATAAACTGAATCTAATGTAAATTCAACCTTTTTACCTTTCTGAGTGATTTGATCAACTGAGAGTAAATTCATAGAAAGCTTTGGAACATGTAAAACATTCTCAAAACTGCCATTATGGAGTTCCACTCTTCCCTCTCCTGCTATTGCCATTAGAGAATAAGGGGTTGTGAGCATGGACGCAAGGAAGTAAAAGATTTTTTTTTTGCTGCCATATGATGTGATGCGCCAGAATCTATAATCCATGAATTAGATGAGGAATTAATTGCAACAAGAACATGATGATTATCTTTCTTAGGAGCAGGATCTTCTTCCTTCTGCTTCTTGACTCCTTTTGGAATGAAGTTTCCAAGGTTGTTCTGCTAAAGTACTTGTGCCATAAGATCGATCTGTTTCTTCATGCATGTGGATTCATCACGATTCGGTTTATTGCAGTAAGTGCACTGCTTTCCCTTCTTCTTCTTCTTCTTCTTGGAATCTGAAGAGTCTTTGGAACCTGAAGAATCATTGAAGGGTTTAGATGATCGTTTTCCATCATGCATGGTGAGTGCATGTGCTTTAGAATCCTTGACTAGGCCCATCTGAATGAGTTTTGTCTGCTCTTGTGTGAGAGAATCAACGAATTGATCCATGGTAGGCATCTTCCAATTTGTTCCCATGAGATACCTGCCTTAATGGAAAGTGGAAACATAGACAGCATATTTTGGTCCTAGCTTGACCAAGATTGTTAGAATAAGTTGGTCCACTTGTTTAGACTTATCAATACCACAAGATGCTAAGCTCAATATCAAAGATTTAAACTTAGTAAAGAAATCTTGTATATTATCAAAACTTTTAGGATCCAAAGTTTTCAACTCTACCTCAAGCACATGACCTCTCATCTCATCCTACTTTCCAAATAGACTTTCCAAGGTGGTCCAAATCTCGTTTGGAGTCTTGCATGCAGCAACATGAAACCATAGATCAATTGAAATCAATTCAAGAAGAAGTCCTGTGGCTTCATCCTTTCGGTTTGCCCATCTCATCTTCTCAATTGCTAATGTAGGTTTTGTTTCTGTCCCCGTCGTCAAGTTGTACAGCCCTTTCCTTATGAGTTAGAATTCTGTCTTGGGCTTCCAATCAAAATAATTGTATGGTGTGAGGATTACCACCAAGTTTGACTGTAGAATAGGTGTTGTATCCATCTCTCCCACTGTTTCTGAGAACCCCTAAAAATTTACTCTCAATCTGCAAGTGAAAAACTGAAAAGAAAAATCACTGCAGAAAGGGCACTTTAAGTGGAAAATTTGTGTCAATTTTAAGAGGCAATCTTCCAGCTTCCTTTCTGAGCAAACGGTGAGGAATTTCGCCAAACAGTTGAAAACCCACTTGCAGAATGGGTCAATTTACTTCTCACGCGGGTTGTTTCCTCAAAAACTTAATATTTTGGGAGAAATCACTGCGAACAAAAAGGTCTTTTAAGAGGTTGTCGCACCTGTCCTTCATACACAGAGCGACAATGTCGCCCCCTAGTTATAGGATAAAGTGCGACAACTGGACTCGCCACCCCCTATGTGTGTCTAGGGTGCGACAACTGGACTCGCCACCCCCTATGTGTGTCTAGGGTGCGACAACTCCCATAACAGTGAAAAAATGGGCGAGTGAGTTATGGCACAGACAGATAACACATTTGCATTTTGGTGCGTTAAGTCATTTTAGACAGATAGTTACAGGAGTGCCTAAGGTTGCAGCAAAGAGACATGACCCCTGCAAGGGTTGCACTTTGGGAAAATATGCCCGCAAAACATTTCCATCTAGTGAGCATAGGTCCAAGGGGATCTTGGATCTAATCCATTCGGATGTTTGTGGTCCTATGAGTGTGCAGTCAGTTAGTGGCTACAGCGACTACATGATATTTATTGATGACTACTACAGAAAGACCTAGATATATTTCCTTAAGACCAAGGATGAGGTCTTTGACAGGTTCAGGGAGTTCAAAGCTCTAGTGGAGAACTAGTCTGGTAGGAGGATCCAGGTACTTAGGTCGAATAATGGGGGTGAGTACACCTCTAATGAGTTTGTAGAGTATTGTGTTGCAAAGGGTATCAAGAAGGAGCTCACAGTTCCTTATAACCCGCAGCAGAATGGAGTGGCAGAGCGCAAGAACAAGACCATGGTGGGAGCAGCTCGTGCGATGATACACGATCAAGGATTGCCTATGTTCCTATGGGCTGAGGCTTGTTGCATAGTTGTATACATTCAGAACAGGAGCCCCCACACTATTTTGGGGAAATTGACACCCGAGGAGGTATACACGGATGTCACACCATATGTGAGTTATCTTCACATCTTTGGGAGTATTTATCACTGCTATGTCCCTTCGGAGAAGAGGACAAAGATGGATCCCACAACAAATAAGGGGATATTGGTTGGCTACAGTGATACTTCTAAGGTCTACCGCATCTTTGTGCCAGAGAATAGGAAGATAGTGGTGTGCAGAGACATGCAGTTTGAGGAGAGGGCCTTGAGGAGATCTAGAGATATGCCAGCGCAGATAGTGGACCAGCAGGGACAGGACTCGAGGCAGAAAATGAGAAGGCACAAGTACAGAGTATAGAGTCACAGGCACAGACACAGGGTACAGGTACAAGTACAGGTGTTGGCAGGGAGACTAGTGGACAGGACAGTCAAGAGACTGATGAGGAGGACGAGAAGTGTGAGGTTGTTCCACAGGAGATTAACACTAGGCCACGGCCTAAGTGGTGCAGGTCCACAGTCAGTGATTCTACACAGATAGCGCCTCCAGAGAGATCTTTCAGAGAGAGTAGACCATCATAGAGATTTGGGTACATGGCACTCATGACCGAGCTCATAGATGCTGAGCCTTCCACTTATGAGCAAGATGCACAACATGGAGGCCGTGATGGAGGAGTATGCCTCTATCATGAAGAACGATGTATGGGAGGTGGTGCCTAGGCCAAAGGGAAAACGGGTGGTTGGTTCTAGATGGATATACAAAGCCAAGCATGCGGCAGATGGAAGCATGGAAAAGTACAAGGCACGCTTCATAGCCAAGGGGTTTGCACAAAAAGAGGGACTCGATTACGAGGAGACTTTCGCCCCAGTGGCTAGATATTCCTCCATCAGAGCAGTTATTTCACTTGCAGCAGAGATGGGTTGGTGCGTTCATCAGATGGGCGTGAAGACTGCCTTCCTCAATGGAGTTATTGAGGAAGAAGTCTATATTGAGCAGCATGAGGGTTTTGAGGTTGGAGACAAGGACACGCATGTTTGCAGGCTCAGACGAGCGTTGTATGGGCTCAAGCAGGCACCTCGGGCGTGGTACTCGAGGATTGACAGCTACTTGAGAGAGATCGGATTCCAGCGGAGTGAGATTGATCTGAACCTCTATTTTCTAGCAAGTGAGGTGCCTCTCATACTGGTTTTATATGTTGATGATCTCTTTCTTACTGGAGATGAGCAACTAATTGCAGACTGCAAGGCTAACCTTGCAGCAAAGTTAGAGATGAAAGACCTTGGTTTGATGCATTACTTGGTTTGGAGGTTTGGCAAACAAATGGACGCTTCTTCTTAGGACAGGGGAAGTATACAATAGAGATCTTGCGAAGGTTCAGGATGACAGATTGTAGGCCCATGTCCACACCTCTAGTGACGAACTGGAGGATAGATACATCTAGTTCTGAGACAGCTTATTGGATCGCTCATTTATCTGGTCAACACTAGGCCGGATATTAGCTTTGCAGTTAAATCTTTGAGTCAGTTCATGGTAGACCCTCGGAGAGTGCATTGGATAGCTACGAAGCATGTGCTTCGCTACTTTAGAGGTACAATGGAGTACGGGATGTTGTATGAGCGTAGTGGTGGAGTGAGATTGGGAGGTTTTACAGATGTTGATTGGGCAGGATGTGCAAAGGACAGAAAGAGCACTTCAGGGTGTTGCTTTAGCATTGGATCGGGTATTATATCTTGGTTCTATAGAAAGC
Source organism: Picea engelmannii (assembly GCA_009831015.1). Lineage (NCBI taxonomy): Eukaryota > Viridiplantae > Streptophyta > Pinopsida > Pinales > Pinaceae > Picea > Picea engelmannii. The sequence goes on along the minus strand of ML781118.1, from coordinate 63,458 downwards.
AGAGATCAGTGGCATTGAGCTCTGTTGAGGCAAAGTAAATGGCAGCTAGTTTGGCAGCGTGTGAGGCACCGTGGTTGAGAAAGTTGTTCTTGGAATTGTTCGGTAGGAGTCAGAGGATATTGTGATACATTGCGATAATCAGGGTTGCACTAGGCTCTCTGAGAATCTCGTGTTTCATGATCATAGCAAGCATATAGACATCTGCTATCACTTCATATGCGATTATGTACAAAGGGGAGTTGTGAAGCTCCAATACATAAAAACAGATGATCAGATGGCAGATATATTTACCAAGGCACTTTGCAGACAAAAGTTCGCGAAGTTCAGAGACAAGATGGGGTTGGTACAAAATCTCTTCCTCGCTAAGAGGGAGTGTTGAGAAGTGTAGTGTGGAAGGTCTTCCCCATGTGTGACGTCCTAGCATGGTGGGGGACAATGAAACTAGCCAAGATGATGGGTTGATCTCTTTCCTAAAGTTCTACTTAGGAAAAGTACATTAGCTGTGTTATATTTTAATGTTGGCTTAATGAACACTTTTCTAAAGTTAAAAGTGAAAATAATTTAAGTGATGGTCTTTTAATCTTGGTCATCCATCTCATTGAGAGAGTGAGGGTTGATCTCTGCCCTTGATCTCTTTGGAGATAGGGCTTTCACTTGCTCATGGAGATAAAGGAAATCAACTTAGTGGCTAGGGCGCATTATGCATTTGAGAGAGGGCAAATTTCACCCAGAGGAGAGATTCGCTTGAGGGTTTGCTGGAGGAGAGTTGCAAAGAAGACGACGGAGAGATTTTGCAGGTGGATCGACTTGCATTCTCAGCCATTTGCAGAAGCCGAACTTCAAATCTGAGAGGGAGCCATACAAGGTGATGCAGAAGTGATGTAGAGGGTCGTACGCATTGCGCAGAGGCACACAGATGGGTTCTTCTAGGCCGATTTTGTTGGTTCCCTGGATTAGGAGAGGGCCATACAGGTGTTGAGAAGAATTTGTTGGGGTTTCTCTCAGCTATTGGTACAAATCGATTTGCTTTGTAAGAGATCTCTATATTTTCTACTGCATAATAAAAATCCACAAACTGAAGAACTGGTTTTCCCACGTTGGGTTTTTCCAGGGGTTATTTTACCCAAAAATACTTGTGTACTTTGTGTGATGTGATTGTTGTTGTCTTCTACATTGTTCCTAGTATTTATTTCTGCTGTGCGATTTTATTTTTGTGAAGAAACCTAGTTGTAACTAATAAACAACAATTTTAGAAATTTTTAAATGTGCTAAGTAAATTTCTGGGTGATAAATTGTTGAAGATTTTGGTTCATCTTGTTGGGTTTTAGTGGATTCACAAGAAGTAGTCAATAGTAGTTTAGGAAACTTAATGTGGAGTATTGTTGGAGAGCACCTAACATAGTGGGATGTGGGCTTGTCACACGCTAAATTTGCATATAACTCTAGTGTAAAGACATCTATAGGAAAATCACCCTTCCAAAACATTTATTGAAGGAACGAAAAAGGATTTGTGGATTTAGTAGAGTTGTCAATTGATAAGTAGGTTAGCAAAGATGCCAAATCATTTGCACGACATATTCAAGACGTTAAAACAAATGATATAGGAGACAACAACAAAAATATGAGACACGGGAGGACCTCCATAGGAAAGAAAGGGTTTTTCAAGTTGGAGAGCATCTGATGGCATGCATGAGAAAGGAGTAGTTTCCTAAAGGTACCTACAACAAATTGGAGCAAAAGAAAATTAAACCTTGTAAAAATATTGAAGAAGATAAATGATTGTTTGCAACTTTGCAGTATATTTGTATCTTAGAGATTAGGGGTCATCAATACTTTATGATACACTATAATTGTAACTTTATAATCATTTGATGACTTGGTGGGTCATAAAGTGACTTTATATTTGTCATGTACATTAGTCGCTTGGGTTGTAATAGTAAATGAGTTAGGTGAATAGGGGTTACATGCATTATAATGCCCCCTACTCTTTTCCTTCATTCGATATGGAGTAGAGAATTGGATTTGGGTTGTATTGGGGATATTGTTTTCAAAGTATTTTGTCTCCTTGGGCAAGGGAGACATCCCTGTACATTTTAAAATTATAACAGAAACCCATGTCTCCATTTCTGCATTGACTCCGTTTCAAATCTTGATTACATTCTTTGATAATTCCTATGTTGGCATAGATCCAATTTATGCCAAGAATGACAAGACATATGTCATTGATCTCCTAGAGGACTTGGAAATAAGTGCAATTTTCAATGTTTCGAACATTTATACACATCATGCAAGGTCAAATAATGAACCTGATTACCATGAGGCAACTTGGAAGGAGCAAATATGAAGAAGAAAAGAGTAGAAATTGAACAAGTTGTGGGCACTAATTTGACAACTATGCAAGCAAGAAATTATAAACTCTTCTTAGTCAAGTGGAAGGGTTTACTAGATTTAGACAATACTTGGATAAATGAAAAAGAATTGATGAAATATAGTGGAGGTAATCTGATATATATCATGAGTCTGCACCAAGATGATCAAAACATTGTTGAAAAACTCAACAAGTTTGACTTGCAAGGTCAAACTTGACTTGGCCTCAGAACTGGGTAATTTCAATACGGTTGCAAGCTTAACTCGCTAGCAATGAGTTAAACTAGTGAGTACTAATGAGTCAAACTCTAGCACATGAATATTTGCAGAGACTTTCCCTACTCGACAAATTTGAGTCATGAACTTGAGGGAAAAAACAAGAGTTTGAGTCATAAACCTAAGGGAGAATAATGCATGTGGATGCAAATGCGGAGATAAGGCACAATACAAGAGGAGTTAAGAGAAAGACCATATGTGCACATGAAGATAAAGCAAACTAATGCATGGATAAATGTGGTATCCTTGCAGAAAAGTACAAGATTGAGATATAGATATAAGAATTGGAAAAAAGCCAACACAAGATCTGCATGAAGATAATAATAAACTATTTTGGCTAAGGACAGCTATGCTTAATGGTCAGTTTTGATAAGTTAGTAATATTTATCTCAATAGTAGATAATAATTACGAACACTATTTAAAAAAGACGTGATATACATGTACTTTTAAAGGAGAGGGTGAAGGGATGGTTATAAAGAAGAATTTTGTTAGTCAGATACAAAGTGTTTTCGAATGTTCAAGCACCTTTGAGATCAGATTTAATTTTGTGTTATGAGTTGAAGTTTCCTTCTTACAGTATTATAATGTTCATAGAACCGACGTCAGATTCCGTATCCTATGGATAGAGCAGCAACAATTCTAGTCAATGGGGAGAAAGGTGTTGAAACAGAGACTGACAAGAAGCTTGCCTACCCAGCCAAAAGTTCGGTCGGCTGTCAGTCTATTTTAAAGTTTATCATTTGTCAATGTAGGGAGTGGGACTGTGGGGAACAAATATATGCAAAGGGTGGGAATCGATGAAAAGGGCAGTGGATCCTCTTTTGCAGTTAAACTCTGCAAGAAGGCGATGATTGAAATAGATCACCAAGGCCACCACGAGTAAAACCATTAGCAGATAAACTGCGATGATCAAAAATCCAGAAGCGGACAGTGCAGACCTCCCAAGCCATGGGGAGAACACGGGTGCATGCTAAGTATGGAGTTATAGGCATGCAGCTCCATGCGTTGAGCTTATGTTTGATAGATTAATTTTTTTCCCTGAAAATAAAAAGGAATGCATGTGAAAAATTGCATGTACATACCGGAGGCGTAATTCGGTATTCCGGTTTTATCGCAACTCTGATGCCCGTTCCTGCTGCGAGGACATACATCATGTTCCAAGTTTAGACCCTCAGAAAAATGCAATTCAGCAAAACAATTTGTTAAAATTTACACGTTTCCTCTCTTCTCTCATTTGATTTTCAATCCAGAAAGATGCCCAACAAGAATGGATGAAACGTGATATAATAACAGCAGCTGCAGATATTAGTGCAAGGGTTCCTTGAAATTTTTTAAAATAATGAACAATAACCAGAATATGCATATTTTACTTTTTACTGCATTTATACCCAACGTCCATTGTGCAATGGAAAGTCAGCTAGAGTTGTTATAGAGGAGGCATTTTCCAATTCTACCATATTCGTTTACAGAGGAAACAGAAAAAGGGGGAAAAAAGGAAATAGGCGATAATTGATGCTAACTGGTATATGTGTCATTGCAAATGGTATTCATGTCAAAAATCAAATTACAGCTTAAAGGGTTGAATTGGCTTAATTATGTAAAAAACCGAAATAAAATAAAGGGCATCTGCTGCTTACATGAAGACGATGAAGAAACTGGGACGGGAGGCGGAGGTCTGTTCACAGGTGGACCGACGGGCTGCCCAACCGTTGGATAGTAAGAAGAAGGGCCAGGGCCAGGGCCATATGGAGAGACTCCAGCTCGATCATAAGGTTGTCTGTACATGGGCCTGGACCCATCATATGGAGTAGCAGTGCCTCCCATGTGACCTCTAGAAGACCCGCCTCCTTTCCTGTAGTCGAAATCCATCACTACAGGTTTGGTGTTCGATGAATTGGAGCGATGGAGACTATCTCAAATAGAACAAGATTATGCGCCTCGGCTGATCAGGAACCACGCCAATGGAAGCCCTCGTCTTTCGTATGTGACCTCGTTCTAATAACGTAGAGCGAGAAGAAACCTCAATTATCCAGTAGAAAGGATTTTTTCTAGCAAATTTCAGCGCGTGATAACCAGATAGAGGGTCTCGTGCAGGTACCGTGGAGTAGGATTGAAAGGAAGATTGGTTCCCTCTACTCTGCCGTCTACTTTTCTTGTTTTCTACGGAAACACAAAAGTTGGATCTCTATTTTGAGGTCGGGCCACCGACGTCGGCACGCACTAGCCATGTTGCTACCGTGATGAGCAAAGCTTTATGCACACCTTCGAAGCGTCTTCGGTGATTTGTGCTTTTGTAGGCACCTTCGAAGCTATTTGGTGCTTCGTGCTTTTGTAGGTATGGGTGCTTTTGTAGGTATGTGATGTGGAACATTGATAGGCACCTTCGAAGCTTTTCGGTGCTTTGTGTTTTTGTAGGTATGTGATGTGGAACATTGAGGTGACAAGTTTTTTTTTGAGGAATTTTATTTCGTTGAATTAAATTTAAATGTTATAATAAATGAGTGGTCAAAGTGTCTTTGGTGCTTTGTGTTTTTGTAGGCACCTTCAAAGTGTTTTTGGTACTTTGTGTTTTTTTAGGCATGTGATGTGGAACATTGAGGTGATAAGTTTTTGTTGAGGAATTTTATTTCGATGCATTAAATTTAAATGTTATAATAAATGAGTGGTCGAAGTGTTTTTGGTGCTTCGTGTTTTTGTAGGCACCTTCAAAGCCTCTTTGATGCTTTGTGCTTTTGTAGGCATGTGATGTGGAACATCGAGGTGACAAGTTTTTTGCTGAGGAATTTTATTTAGTGGACTGAACAAGTGTCATAGATTTAAATGTTATAATAAATGAGTGGTCATGGTAAGTTGAAATTAAAATCAACGATCTACATCAACATAATGATTCCACAAATGTCAATGCAATAATCGTCAATGTGAGGTGTGTTTCTATGTCTATTAGACATCAAGATAGTCAATGTAGGGCACTCCCTCAGTTACATCGTTGATTGCATACATTCTCTAGTCCTAATTTTGTTTTCCATTCTCCTCACTCAAAACTCATAGCTTTGGGTTCTTTCCATCATTTCCATAGCAGATTGTATGCACACTCTGGATGCTTAACTCTATGCTTTGAGCATGAAAACAACAACAATATTGTTGGAATGTACAAAGACATTGTGTCTAATTAGGGATTGACGCACCATAAAAATTCAAAAAATCAAAAGCCAAGTACCACATGAAAATAAACATGTTCATGCAAAGATGACACCAAAAGATATGTGTGTGCCACTGTAATATTCCAGATATAAAAAGTATGCATAACAGAAATAAAATGCTAGAAATGGCAGATGAACAACAATATAACCAGAACAACACCACAATAATACTAAAATGATAACAAAATAACACCAGAAAGAGCACTTCAATTACTGAGAGCAATGTTCACTTGCCTCTTCGAGGGGGCAACCTCCAGTCGAGCAGAGCTCTATTACAATAATATCCAAGACAACATTTCTCGTACCCTTGAGTCTTATTTATATTAAATATGTCTATCAAAAGAACCATCTAGAGGAAGATCCTTCTAGAAGTGGAAGCTTCTATTAGGTCTTCTTACATTCGACTTATTCTTTCTTATTGCTAGGCCTTATTAATATTGACCTTTATTACATCGGAATATATTATTCTACCTACGTGAGGCGTTAGGTCCCTAACATATCCTCCCCCTTAAAAACAACTTTGTCCTCAAGGCTTGAGATGTGGAAATTGTTGCAGAATGGTAGATGGTTCACAAGTGGCATCTGTTGGGGTAGTATCTTTCCACTGGACTAACACTTCCTTGATGGTTCGCTGACGCAAGCGACACTCACGTTGGTCCAAAACTGCTTCTGGTTGTAGCCAAATGGAGCCTTATTCATCCAACTCGGGAAGGTTGGTTTGAGTTTGGCACTTAGTTCCAATCACCTTCTTTATGCAGGAAACATGAAAAATAGGAGGTAGCTTAGAATGAATGGGCAAAGCTAATTGATAGGCCACCTGTCCCAGACGCTTGAGAATGGTATAAGGACCATAAAATTTGGGCACCGGTTTCTGACAATGGTCAGCCTTGAGGGAATTTTGCTTGTAAGGTTGCAGCCGAAGAAACACATGATCCCCTTCTACAAATTGACGTTCAGAGCGACCTTGATCTGCTTGTTGCTTCATGCGATTCTGGGCCATGACCAAATTCTCTTTGAGGGTACGGAGAATAGCCTCTCGAACTATAAGTGTTTGATCCACCGCCTGGACCTTCGAGACACCTGGTAAATATGAGAGAATTGAAGGTGGATTTTGTCCATATACTGCTTCAAAAGGAGTCATGCGGGTAGTTGTATGGTATGAAGTGTTGTACCACCATTCAGCTAGTGGCAACCATTGAGCCCACTAATTTTTCTTTTTCAATGCAAAACACCTCAAATATGTTTCCAAACACTTGTTGACAACTTCAGTCTGACCATCAATCTGGGGATGATAAGCTGTGTTGAGATGTAATTAGGTGCCTTGTAGCTTGAACGAGTTCTTACCAAAAATTGTTGGTGAAAGTTGGGTCACAATCAGAAACAATAGAATGTGGCATGTCATGAAGCTTGAAGACTTGATCCATGAAAAGTTGAGCCACAATGGATGTTGTAAATGGGTGTTGAAGAGCACAAAAATGAGCATACTTGGAAAGGCGATCAACAACCACCATGTTGACTGATTTATTGCCTGATTTTGGTAAGCTTACAATAAAATCCATAGAGATGTCTCGCCAAATAGCAGGCGGCATCGGAAGCGGTTGTAGTGTGTCAAGAGATTTGACTGTTTCTCCCTTGTTGCATTGACACACATCACATTCAGCCACAAAATTATGAACGTCTTGTTTCATACCCTCCCAGAAAAAAGAGCGTTTGACCCTGTCATAAGTTTTGGTAAACCCTGAGTGCCCAACTGTGGGTGTACCATGAAGTTCATAAAGTACCGTGGATTTAAGTTTTGATTGTTTACTTAAGTACAAACGACCTTTATATCAAAGCTCATCATAGAGCCAAGAGCACCCTAGCGAAACTAGGGAATTGGACTGCGATTGTTGTATCAAATGCAAACTTTTGGGATCGTGTAGCCATTCCTGACGAACGGCTTGGAGCCCATCTGGTACAATGAAGAAGAGAGAGAAAAAAGGGACCCTTCATCTTCATATTTTCGGGAAAGTGCATCCGCAACCATATTGTCTTTGTCTTTCTTATAAATGATCTCATAATCATATCCAAACAGCTTAGTCACCCATTTGTGTTGCTCTGGGGAGGAAATGTGTTGTTCCAAAAAATACTTGAGGCTTTGATGATCTGTCTTATTTTGGAAGTGTTGCCCCAATAGGTAAGGGCGCCAAAGATCAACAGCATGTAGAATAGCCAACATTTCCTTTTCATAGATTGATTTGCCCAAATTTCGTTCAGACAGTTGTTTGTTGGTAAAGGCCAAAGGTCGACCCTCTTGCATAAGGACATCACCAATTTCTTTTCCTGACGCATCACATTCCAGGACAAAGGTCTTTGTGAAATCAGGAAGTGTCAAGACTGGAGTGGTGCACATGGCCATATTCAAGGTTTGAAAAGCCTAAGCAGTTGTTGGAGTCTAGGTGAAAGAATTCTTTTTAAGGAGTGCAGTGAGAGGGGCCGCAATCTTTCCATAGTTCTTAACAAACTCGCGATAATAACATGTTAAGCCCAGAAATCCATGCAATCTTTTGAGAGTTTTTCGGTGAGGCCAGTCTTGCATAGCTTCAATCTTTTTAGGATCCACCCTGACGTCGTGCTTGCCAACAAGATGACCCAAGTATTCAACTTATGAGGTGCCAAAAGCACATTTAGATTGTTTCAGGAAAAGTTGGTGCTGAGAGAGTAGATGGAGAACTCGATCCACATGAGCAAGATGGTTTGTCCAGGTTTTGCTATAGATGAGGATATCATCAAAGAAAACTAAGACAAAATGACAGAGAAAAGGATGGAAGACATGATTCATGAGGCTTTGGAAAGTGGAGGGAGCATTACACAAACCAAAGGGCATGACCAAAAACTCATAGTGGCCCTCATGAATTCCAAAGGCAGTCTTAGGAATATCTGTCTCTTTCATACGGATCTGGTGGTAGCCAGAACGAAGATCAAGTTTAGTAAAGAACTGGGTGCCACTCAATTCATCCAAGAGGTCATCAATGACAAGAATGGGAAATTTGTCTTTAATGGTGAGTTTGTTGAGGGCACGGAAATCAGGACACATTCGCAAAGAACCTTCTTTCTTCATGACCATGACCACAAGAGAAGAGTACGGGCTCGTACTAGGGCAGATAACACCTGTGTTAAGCAGTTCTTGAACCATTTTCTCAATTTCATTTTTTTGGGAAAAGGGGTGACGATAGGGACGAATAATGGGAGGAAGGCTTCCTGGGACAAAGGGAATGGAATGATCATGAACACCACGGGAAGGAGGGAGTCCCTAGGGAGTGGAAAAAACCACTTGATGTTTAGAGAGGATGGATTGAAGGTCTTGCGACACAGAGGGGGTCTCAGTTGCTTGTATGGCATGGAGTTGGGCAATAATGCGTGAATGACCTTTTTTTAGCAGCTTCTCCATGCGATGGGAACTAATGATCTCAGGGGAACCGACGATGATGCCTTGGAACTTATATTGCTATCCCTCTTGGTCGAATTGCATGGTTAATTCCTTAAAATCCATGAGAATGGGACCCAAAGTCCTTATCCAGTCTGCACCCAACACAATGTCACAACCGCCCATGTCTATAGCAAACATATGAGATTTAAGGTGGTAGTCACCAATTTGGAGACACACATTTTCACAACGCCCTCCACATTTCATGGACCTGCCATTGGCAATCATGATTTGGAAATTATTGACTGTACGGATATAGCAATTAGTTTCTTGGGCAATGCGGTGATGAATAAAATTATGGGTGCTTCCATTATCAACAAGAATGATGACCTTCATATGCTTGATGTAGCCAATTAGTTTGAGGGTTTGGGGAGCAGAGAAGCCAATGAGAGCATTTAGGGAAATGATTGGTTCTACTTCGGGGGGGGGTCTGAGGGAGGGGAAATGTCGGTGGGTTCAGGTGACTCAGACACAACGGAAGCTTCAACATCCTCTTCTGAAACATCCTCCGAGATGGCCATAAAAAGCTTTTGTTCCTTACACTTGTGTCCCGGAAAATATTTTTCATCACAATTATAACAAAGGCCTTTGAGTTGGCATTCAACCATTTCAGCCCTGGTCAATTTTTGGATCTTTAGTGGAGTAGAAGGAGGAGTGGGATTTACTGGTTTAGTGCGAGGAATAAAGGAGGGTTTCCAGTTTTGAGAAGAGACAACTTGTTGTGCTTCCTTAGCTCGTTTAGTAGCCTCCACCCAACTTTGAGGCTGAGCCATGAGGACATGGGGACGAATCTCATCCTTGAGGCCACTAATAAAACATTCTCGGAAAAAAGCATCAGACACGCCCTCTGTACAAAAAGCCAGTCGCTCAAAAGTAGCTATAAAGTCTTCCACTGTGCCAGATTGTTTAAACTTTGTCAAATGGCCTAAATGGTTGGTGTCAATGTCAAAGCGTTCATAAAGCTCTACCACAAATTATGTCCAAGCAACATACCCTTGACGAGCATTTTTTCTCCATTGCCACCATTGCCAACATTCTGGATCTAGATGGAGAACACCATACTAGAGTTTGTCCAAGTCATTTGTAATGTCGTACAAAGAGAAATAATGGTCCATTTGAGTTACCGAACTAGTGGGATTTGAGCCATCAAATTTGGTCACATCCACTCGTGGAAGGCGTAGGTCACGCTGAAAGTGATGGGGCTGAAAATTATGGGAATGAGAGGAAGTTTCAGCTTCGGTATGCAAAGGTGGGTCAGATAAAGGGGGATCTGTAGGGATATGCAGCTTAGTGCAGATCATCAAAGCGACAGATTCAAGCTGGGTAGTCCTGTCTTGTTTGAGGTCTTCTTTGAGTTCCGCGATTGAGCCGGCGATGGAGAAATGCATGTTTTTATTGATGGTGGCAATATTGGCACTGAGTTGTCTCACTTCTTGTTGGGGTCTCTGTGAAATTAGATTGTAAGGTATTGAAGCGAGCTTCCAAGTCTTGGCTACGGGTATGGGCCGTGATGACGAGGGAACCGAAAAGGGGCGGGTGGGGTCAAAAATTTTGCTAAAAAATTATATGTATGAATGTGATAAAGGTGAAGAGATAAATCCAATGGGATAGGTTTCAAATAATGGCGCAAAAATTTCCAGACTTTTTTTTTACACCTACGGAGTTAGACTCAGGTCTGAAGAATACTGCAGTGATGAAATGCCCAAATGCTTAACTAGAAAGAAATGTGTAGTGATTTGGCAACTTGAACACAGCTGCGTGGCAATAGATCTTGTCTGTTTTATTTTTTTGTTTTTGTCCCCAAGGGTTATGTATTCAAGGGTTCTACAGACAAGGGTTTGCCCTGTGCTATAGCTCTCTGATATACATGTGGGGTCCAACAGTAGTACTCGGCCCAATATCTCAGGGCACCAACTAAGGAGGCTAGATCGTGCCCTTAGTCGTACTACCTAACTACCCAGGTACTAGAGAGTATCTTCCCGAGTGCTGTTATCAGTGGCACTATAGCAGTCAGGCGGTCGATCGGTTTATCTAAAGAGGTCTTCATGAAATCTAGGTTGATCTGTATACAAGTGTTGTCTGATGCGCTACCACTCGAAAGGGTACCAACAAGGGTTACAAGGGTGGCCAACAGATGTGCGCTTAAGTACCACTTGTATTTCCTACGTGTATGAATCTCCGACCATGGGTTCATGCGCGTAACAACAGATCTATGTAGCTTAAAGACACCAGAATACGTCTCTTCCCTGGAAAAAAAATTAACCCACAATTTCTGCCGAGGAAAGTGTTATGATACCACTTGTAATATTCTAGATATAAAAAGTATCCAGAACAAAAATAAAATGCTAGAAATGGCAGATGAACAACAATATAACCAGAACAACACCACAATAATATTGAAATGATAATAGAATAACACCAGAAAGAGCACTTTGATTACTGAGAGCAATGTTCACTTGCCTCTTCGAGGGGGCAACCTCTAGTCGAGCAGAGCTCTATTACAATAATATCCAAGACAACAATTCTCATACCCTTGAGTCCTATTTATACTAAATATGTCTATCAAAAGAACCATCTAGAGGAAGATCCTTCTAGAAGCGGAAGCTTCTATTAGGTCTTCTTACATTTAACTTATTCTTTCTTATTGCTAGGCCTTATTAATATTGACCTTTATTACATTCGAATATATTATTCTACCTACGTGAGGGGTTAGGTCCCTAACAACCACATTTCTCATGCAAACACAACAAGAGGTTTATTTCTAGAAGGTGACATGGAGATTTGTGAAACATGTGTAAAATTAGCTAGTGCATAATTGTGTCTAACATGGTGATAGTTGGACTAAGAACATTTGCACACATTCAGTATTGGGACCTTCCTATGATGGGTTGCCTTAGAGTAACACTTATTTGTCGTTTTACATCCATTATGAGTTTCTTCCATAAGATAGAGTGCCCTTCTAGATTGAGCTTGCACTGTGAGCCACATTCCCCTTTCTTCTCTCTTTATGGCTCTTCTCATAAGGGCTCCTACTCTTTTCTTTGGTTGTTTTTTGTCATGCATTGTTTTTCATTGCTTGCTTCCATCTATGGCTTGTTGCATTTTGTCTTTGTTGCGCTATCTGCATACAAACAATTACCATTTAAGAGGGGTTATGCCTTGGGTGGTTAGCTTTTGTTGTGTATATGTTGTTTTCATTGTGTTTCATCATATGGTCTCTCATGCACTTGAGACCCAAGTTATTTGCACTGTAAACACCCTTTAGCCTTTCCTCATGCCAAAGGAGATTTAATGCAAAGCAGTTGGAGGACAGAAGAAGAGGAGCCCAGGATCAGGATCAAGGAGCGGTGGTTGGTCTCGACTTTGATTGTAAGTTGATTCATTTTTCAAATAATAAAAGAATACTTTTCCCGTCCCAATGCATGAGTTATCTATGGTTTGGTTAATTTATGCTTAATTTCTAACCCCTTAGTAGAAAAGTAGCATGCATGCATAGTTGTTTGTCTTGATTGCAGGTTATCTTTGGAAGGAGCAGTGCAAGCAAGTGGTCAAAGCGCAACGGAGGATCTACGTCGAACGCCGGAGACAAGGTTAGTAGTCATTCTCCATGCATGTATTGTGAAAGAGGGGTTTAAGTTTTGGGTTGTAGGTTAAAAGGTAATTTCTTTACGGTCAAAATCTGTATGCAAGTCTGACCCTAGTTTGCTAGTCCGTAGGGTATTTTTCCCAACAACAACCTTGAATCCTTTAATTCCATGCAAATCAATTTTTAGGCACCATTTCTACTTCTTTTTCAAAAATATAAACTTTGACTAACTTAGAAATTGCCACGAACAAACTCACTCGAAGCATTCCATGAAACCTCATATAGGAAGCAGAATTATGTGTCTTGTTTAGTTAAAACGCCTGAAACAAAACCCTACATTGAGTGGGTATCCCAAAGCAGTTGATCCAAGCAGCCGAGTATTCAAGCGCAGTCGAAACTTAGAAATTTCCACGAACAAACTCGCCTGAAGGAAACAACAAAAATACATTAATGTACTAGGGCTAGACATGGG
>ML781118.1:17284-45921 GCA_009831015.1 Picea engelmannii | reverse complement strand
TCAAAAACATTACAAATTTATAAAAATCATTGGAAACAAAGGGATTATGGGGTCTAATCACACAAAATGTTTTTTAGTAGAAGATCCTATGCAAAAAAATACATTGAAACAAATTCATTAATGGAGTGGATTTGATTTCATCCATAAAATCAAACATTTGGATCCCACTTCTAGCAAGATTTGGTTCGAAGATTTGAAATTATTGGTTCATACTTGGCCTAGGACCCTAGTGATAGCAAGGATATATACATTAGAAGAGATGTGATACACGGTTGGCATCCAAGCTACAAACATATTTTTGGATCATATGATTAACCTTCTCCAACAAATGAATGTGGTAACTTTTGCAAATGCTCATGATCATAATGGAGGATTGTGGTGGCGCTATGGTTGGAAAGAGGTTGGGGAATTTGATCTCATAGAGCCACAAACATCCATCTCGAACCAATATATGTCAATTTTAATATCTGCAATGATTGTATTGACCAATAGGGAGGATGTTCTCATATGGGTAAGAAATATAATTGGAGGAAGTAATTCACTTCATTTGGGATATAGGGAAATGTTTCCTCAGTAGAATATAGAGGACCCCCCTTGGTGGTGGTGTGACCTATGGAAAACAATAGTCCATCCAAGAGTAGATATATTCACATGACTCACTTGAACAGGGGAATCTTGGCATGGGATAACTTTTGATGAAGTGGATGGGAAGGTCCTAGCTTATGTGCTTTATCAAGAGAAAATGCTAAGACAACCAATCATGTGTTTCTCCATAAGAATTTTACTTTTCAAGTACATGGTGTTTTAAATACCTTGTGTTTTAATGGATAATAGGAAAGAGATTTGTTGGAATAGGCTTGTAACGAATGGTTTAAAAATAGAAGAACCCCAAAACACTTGATTCCCCTTCCCGTGCACATCCTATGGGGTATATGGATCACAATTAATGATACAATATTCAAGTAAATTCAACCCTCACCCTCTAATATAGTATATAGTTTTGAATATCCCTTCACTCCATTGGTTTCTCACAATAAACAAAAATCTAAGTAGATGGTTCCACAGTTGGCAGTGGATTACATAATGTCATATAGTTCCTGTTGTTATTCCCTAAAGTTGCACTCGACTGGTAAGGGCAAGCTAGGGCATCATTGATTTTATTGCAAAGTGTTTTTTAGGGTTTTGTGATTTGGTTTTGGTATAATGGTTGAAAATGGGTCAAGTTTACAGCATGGCATGAAAAATCAAGATTAAAACATTGCATATCCCATTGGCTAAATAATAGGCAGGTACATAGATGGAGTAAACCAATTCAAGAAAAAGGAAAGTGAAGTCTTCAATTTGTCAACTTCACAAAAGTTTAGTCTCAATATATTATAAAGAAACAAGAGTATCAGCTTGAAATCATTACTTGAAAATTATCTCTACATCAAAATCTTCACTGTATAAATTAACATTCAAGAACCAAAAGCATTGCAATTTGAATAATAAATTCAAGCATGAAAAATGAAATAACAGAGTAGAAAAAAGAAGGTCTAACCATCCATATGCCTTTGCTATTAAGTGCCAATTGAACATAAATTCCTTCTACAATAAGCTCCACAAAAAGTTTCTCTAGATCTCCAATTTTTCGACCTCCACATGGTCTGTCTTCTGTCTATTTAAACTATCTATAAAACTTCCAGATCCTATTATCTAGAACAACTTTAAATGACTAGAATAAAAAAGTATCCAACTCCTAAAGTAATTCACTCAAAATGAGCTTCTACTCCCCAAAATAGTCCACTGCTCAACATCTTGATATAACAAACATTGCCATCATTACATTTGACTCTACAAAATAGGAATTTTGTTTGACTCTGTAAAACAGATCGGAGTCTTAGCATCTCCCTGATCAAACGAATAATCTTTGCCATATCTCCTGGAGAACCTTTAAACAAAATTGTAACAAATCTTCATGTTACCTTTAGCATAAAATCGCAGTAGTGGCTTTGGCGTTTTTCTGCTTGAGCTTCGTGGTTAACACAACATTGTGCCAGTAAAGTCTGAAATTAATTTCCCTGAGTTTTTTAAGCAATGCCCTTTTCTCCTTCTTCTTCTTTTTAAGACTTTGAATCCTTTCTTGCTGGTGAGCATTCCACTATTCTATCTGCATCTTTTCCTTCTTTAATTGTTTTATTGTTTTCTGAAATTCCTTAATCTTTTCCTTATCAGTTCTTATCTCAACCCTGAATCCTAAACAATCTTCAGAAGGTGCAGTTTCATTCAGATTTAAGGTAACACTAGGTTCCTTGGCTTTAACCTAGTATTTTGAGATTAATTCAGAGCTATGTACTTCTTCAGAACTTGATGAATCTAAAGCTCCAGGTACCTCTGGTAAGTAATCTGAGTCTTCCAAGTAATCATGTTTTTCTTCAGGGAATACACTGATGCCTTTAGCCATCTCTTTAGCCTTTTCTAATCTAGTTGAAGCTCTCATTACAGGGCCTGTAGGTGGTGTAAGTATTCCCTTTCCTTTGTTGACAGATTTCTTGGGAAATGGGGTCTTTTTTTCTCTTTTCCTGGTGCTTGTTTCAACATCCTCAGAATCATCTTCTATGATTATGGTGTTTTCTTCTTTGATTGACGGATTGAACATTGCCTTTGACTTCAGCCTATACTTATTAGTAAACCTAGTAGAATTTCTCGGAGGTTTATGTGATACACACACACCTTTATCCTTTTTTCCTTTGATTGCAACGCTCCTTTTGTTGGTCGATGGCATTTCAGACTTGACTGTAGTTTGAGCAACGAGATCATTATCTAACTCTATCTCTCCTTTAACATCTTCCTCAGGAAGCATTTCAATTTTGGGCTCCCATCTAGGTCTCTTACTTTTGCTCTTCTTAGTTACCTTGATATCAGAAGATTCATCTTTCATAGGGTTTTCATTAGAAATATCTCGACTCTGTTTAATAGTTTTCCTTCCTCTGCCCTTTTTCTACTTATTGTATTGAGTGATAGGTTTTAAGGATTGCGTGAGCCAATTCCAGGGCTTCTGTAATTCGTTCATGACTAGGGTTTTAATCATGACTTGATGGAACAAACTGCCTTTAGCATTAGTGGAAATCGACTACACTTTCTTGGACATTTTTGTCAAATTTTTAAGCAGGAAATAAGGAAGATTTAAAGGGTAGTCACCGTTTAGATGCATCGGTATTCTGATATGGTAGATGTAGACCAACGAAAACCTCCCTTCGCAGGTGATGTATCTATGAATCACCACCAGAGCAGTGTGCCATTCGGGTCGAACCCAGCTGCGAGGTATTCCCCTTCTCCAATCTGGATTCTGCTTATTTGGAAGGAGGAATTGATTTACAAATTCAGTAACCATGTGCTCCTTCTTCCACCATCATTCCCCTCCAACCACGAGCCTGCAAGCCTTGGCTATAGTCTTCTCTGTCACCAGCATCAACATCTTACCAATTTCAACCTCGTGACCATTGAAGTTCAAAGCAAATTCCATGGAAACTTGCTCGTCATAACCTTGAAATGTGGTGAGGAACTCAAACCACCCGACATCTCTAAATCTTTGGGCCATCTGAGGATAGGCTTCAAGAAGTTTGGCACCTTCTGGTTCGATTCTGGCGACTTGTTTGCTCCTCTTTGGCACCATTAAACTCAATTCTACGACTGTTGTCCTCGGGCTCCAAATTCACTACCTGCAATTGTTAGTGTATTATGTTGCTTTGAATGGATACCTGCATTTCTCCCTGCAAGGATGAATTAAGACAACTTGAACAGGTAACATATAATGATCATTAAACAACATGTGATTTTGAAATGAACCCTGTGCGTGTGCATAGCAATTATATTATGAAACTGTTGGATTTGGAAATGATTTCCAAGCTTTCGTGGGAGCACATGAACTCTCAATTCATGAATCGTGTCATCATAACTAAATCGGGATGGAAGGCGCAAGTTATGGCATGATTATTTGGTGCTACGAGAATAGGCTTATTCCTGTAGCACGTTTGACAACTTGAAATTTTAAAATTCCAATGGCATAAAAGGAGACACTTCAAATTTAAACAATGTTTTTCAAAATCAAGCTTAAATAAATCATCAAAGATTATAATGAAAACCATGAAATACCAAAATCTAGGAATAGAAAACAACTGAAAACGGAAAATGAGGAATGGGTAAGGAGGGATTAGGACAAGGGTTTCTCACTAAACCAAGACAAAATTAGAGAATAACACTTGCAATGGTGTGTCCTCTAGTAAATACATTTTTCTCACCCTAAATTGGATCCAATGGTTGGATGACCCTACAACCATCCTTTTCAAACAACATATGTTGTTGTTTCAAATTGATCATGGCATCATTATAATATTCCCAATAAATCCCTGACAATGCTGCATAGGGATCTGTGTCATCTAGTATCACAATGACCTCAAATTCCACATAAGTCTTGACACCATTGAGACCAATTTCCATCTACTCTAGTTTGTTGATTGGAAAAATTCATGATTGATTTTCCAAAAACAATTAAATCAATGTGTAGACCAAGTTAGGCCATCCCATGAATTACCATGATTTATTGAACAAGATGTCCACATCCAATCCTATATCAAACATGACTTCTCGCACCTCGTACCCTCTAATCAATGCATTCAACCTAAATTATTTTCTCGACCTTTTTCTCTAGACACAATGTAAGGGTATATTAAGTGTCTTTGTAGGTGATCATAATAACCTTGCTAGTACCTTTTTAGGTTAGTTGTAGGTTTCTCATTGTTTATTATATGTAGGAACATATTTAACAATTCATGGATTTTGTCTTCCACTTACAGTACCAACATACTTAGGTAGTAGCTTGACAACTAGAATATAGATGAAAATATATCTCTTGATTTGTGGAAACTACGTCACATGCTCAAAAACATTCCCACGTCACCTCAACCACATCTCTCAAATATCCTTTCTACCTTAAAAACACTAAGGGAATGACTACTTTTTCTAAGCCTGTAATGTTCCTGACTTGGCTAGTCTAGGAAACGTTGCTAATGTGTGTGTAGGATTAATCGTTTACAGCATATAAATGATCATACAAATAATAAACGCAATAAAGGACTGCAAATTTTGTATTATGATATCTTCGTGGATTACAAAATGGTCGAATGCGGCTAAATAAACTGACAATACTCAACTACATCAACAGACAAAGGATCTTAGTCGGAATACAAATAAGCAACTAAAAGATAATACCCGAAATATGGGAGCATTGCAGAATCAATGGATGCGTTGGGACTATGGCAGCTCTGACGATAACAGCTGGAAGTCTGGAAAGTTCTCCCTGGGAGCTATACTTCTCAAAATGGCCTGGAAACTGTCCCAAATGATTCACCCTGCTCTAGTCCTCAGTACTGGTATCTGTCGCACCCCTCTGTTGATGAATCTGGACCTCAGATGGATACCCCTCGGGCAATGCACCCCTCTTCTTATGGAAAAATGTGTCCTAGTGATTCCACTGTTGGAATCAGATGAGATATGTCTCAAAATGACCTCCTTGGTCTACTAGGAAATGGGTCAGAAGGGTTTCCCTGAATCTGGTCCGATGCTCGCTCTGGAACCCCAAATGTGCCCGCTAAAAGTGTCGCACGTCCAAGTCTGGAAAATGCATCCCAGTTGATTCCTCCGTTGAAATCTAATGAGGAAACAGGAAAAAGATGCCCCTTTCCCTCCTCTCAAATGGGTTGGAGGGAAATCTCGGAATTCTCCCTGGATGGGATAAGTCGACTAAAAACCCTCTCAAAAGTTGCGCCCTCACTCTAGATGAATGCGCCCTTGTTGTTGAACACTGTTTAATTGTTGTTGAAGAATGATGGAAGACCTGAATGATCTTTTCGATGACTAGGGTGTGTCTCTCAACACCGAAATTAGCCAACTGGTGTCTTCCTCCTCGAATCCACTGAACTATCTCTCCTGAGATGCACCTCTTCTCCTCAATGACAAGTCATAATCTGCATAATAATGAATTAGGTCGCTGACCCTTCCTTTATAGCTTTCCAAAACCCTAAATCATGTTGAAAACCTAATTCATTGTTGACTTCCAAAACCCTAAATCACTATTGAAACCCTAATTCATTGTTGACTTCTATTTTTAGCTCATAATGACTTAAAAGCACTTTTAACCCTTTTTAGCTCAATGTCACTTTCTGTATATAACACCTGTGACTGGAGTGACCTCTAGTAACCTTGTTTACCCCTCTTTGGCTCTGGCTATAGTCTAATGGGGTGGTTTAGACCACTAAGCCTCCTCTTTGGAGATCCTATTTGGAAAGGGACATTATAGTCCTCCCTTCCTGAAATTGTTTGTCCTCAAGCAATCCCAGTCCAGCGTGCTGCAACACCTGCTCACTCTCCCAAGTAGCATCCTCTACTGGAAGCCCTCTCCATCAGATCAAACACTCTCTAATGACCTTGCTCCTCCGTTTCCACTCCCGGAATTCCAAAACCTCCTCTGGAACTAACTCCAACTGTCCCTCCTCATCTAACGAGGGAATCTCCTCTGATGTGCTAATGAATTGTCCCACTACCTTTCTGAGGCAAGACACGTGGAACATGTTATGAATCTTGCTCCCCTCTGGAAGCTCTAGCTCGTAAGAAACCTTGCCTACTCGGTGCATGATCCTATAAGGACCATAAAATCTGGGCTTGAGCTTCTCGGCCCCACTCTTCTTCAGAGATGACTGTTTGTAGGGTTGGAGTCTCAAGAAAACCAAATCTCCAATCTCAAAGCTGCACTCTATCCTGTGCCTATCCGCACTTATCTTCTTTCAGTTTTGCGTCGTCTGCAGGTTCTCTTTCAACAACTTGAGAATCTCCTGACTCTCGATGATCCAATCCTTGGCCTTGGGAGCTCTGCTATCCCCGAAGACCAAGTCTACCAAAGTGGGAGCATCATATCCGTACAATGCTCGGAAGGGTGTCATACCAATGGACATGTGGAAGGTGGTGTTGTAGCAATGTTCTCCTAAATGTAACCACTTTACCCACGTTCTCTATTATCCTCCTACATAGTTCCTCAAATACCGTTCAACCCACATGTTCAAAATCTCGGTCTTCCCATCTATCTGAGGGTGATAGCTAGTGCTAGGTGCAAACTCTATCCCCACCAACCAAAACAACTCTCTCCAAAATGTCCCTATGAACTGATTGTCCCTATCACTGACGATGTTCTTCGGCAACCCATGAAGTCTGAAGACCTCCCTGAAGAAAAGCTCGGCTACCTGAACTGTGTTTTACTCTGTTAGTATGGCATAGAAGTGAGAAAACTTGGTCAATATGTTGACCACTACATAGATACAGTCCTTACCCTAGACCTTGGGTAGACCTGTGATGAAGTCCATAGATATGCTCTCCCATTTCTGCTCTGGAATGGGGAGTGGCTGAAGTAGCCCTGCTGGAAGAGCATGCTCTGACTTGTTCTATTGGAAAGTCACACACTCACTGACATGTCTCATAACGTCCTATTTGAGTCCCTTCCATGAGAACCTCTCTCTGATCTATCTATAGGTTTTGAAAAACCCCTGATGGCCTACTAGAGGTGAATCATGAACTTCGATGAGGATCTTCTTCTTGAGCCTTGAATCTGGCACCAAGTAGACTCTATCCTTGTAAAATATGACATCGTCAATGACCCTATACCAGTCATCCTATATCTTCCCATCCATCACCTCACAAGCGAACTTGTTCTTGGAATATTCTACTAACAAGTGGGATTTCCAATGTATTGAAATCTCCATCAAAGAACATGTCACAGGTCTCCTCGATAGTGCATCGGCCACAATTTTCTTCTTTCCCTTGACATACTCTATGTCAAAGTCAAATTCTTGTACCTTCGTCACCCATTTCTATTAGCGCTCACTGAGGTCCTTCTGCTCAAGGAAATACTTCAAACTGTTGTTATCGGTCTTGACCACGAATTTGTTGCCCACCAAATATTGTCTGAACTTGGTCAAGGCATGCATGACTGCCAACATTTCCTTGTCATAAATGGAGTACAACCTCTCAATTTGACTAAGCTTCCAGATCTCGAATATAATGGGGTGTCCTCCCTGCATCAAAACTGCATCGATCCCTTCACCAGATGCGTCACACTCTAGTACAAATGGCAAGGTGAAGTCTGGTAGTGCCAACACTGGACAAGTGCCCATGACTTCCTTCATGTGATCAAAGGCTTTCTGTGATTTCTCGGTCCATATGAAGGCCCCATGCTTGGTAAGATCTATAAGTAGTGCTCCAAGCTGAGAAAAACCCCGGACGAACCGCCTGTAATAGCTGCACAACCCAAAGAAGCTCCTCAATTCTATCACGTTCCTGGGCGTCGGCCAATTCAGAATGGCCCTGATATTCTCTTGGTGCACATGTACCACCTGTGCACTGATGATGTGGCCTAAGTAAAGAAGCTCTGACATATCAAATTCACACTTGGACTCTTTGTCATATAATGACTGTGCCTCCATGATGCTCAATACCTCATCCAGGTGCTTCATATGCTCTTGTCATGACCGGCTATAGATCAAGATGTCTCCAAAGAAAACCAATACTGATTTCCTTAACTGATCCCTGAATATATGGTTCATGCAAGACTGGAGTGTAGCGGGTGCATTGGTTAGACCAAATGGCATAACCAGGAAATCGAAGTGTCCAAAATGACATTGAAATGTCATCTTCTCTATGTCCTTCTCTCGGATGCTGATCTGATGATATCTAGAGCGTAGATCAATTTTTGAGAAGAAAACTGCCCCATGTAGTTCATCCATCAACTCGTCAATGTGTGGGATAGGGTACCGGTTCTTGATGGTTTTCTTGTTCAAGGCTCGGTAATCAATGCACATCCTCATGGTGCCATCCTTCTTCAGAACTAAGACAACTGAAGAAGAAAATGGGCTACTTCTCGGTCTGATGTGTCCCATCGCCAACAATTCCTTGATTTTCTTCTCTATCTCATCCTTGAACCTCCTAGGATGATGATAGGGGGGTGATCATAGGTTTTTCCCCTTCCTCCAACTCAATGGTCTGCTTAAACCCCCTTTCAAGTGGTCTCCCTGGTGGCATTGCCTCAAAGACCTACTGATGTCGTCCCAATAAATTCTTGATCTTTGTATGGTACTATTGTCGACCTTCTGAATCCTTTTGAGTAGTGATCAAGCATTATGTAGCATATGCTACCTCCCCATGTCTGAATATCCTCTCCCATCCTGATATTTGATTCCCATTTCCAATTTTTGGTAGTTGGTAGTGATTTTTCCCAAGGTAATCATCCATTGAACTCCAAACACCACATCTGTGTTCGATAGGTCAACCACATAAAATGAGTCTCTCACTGTGTAGTTGCCTAACTTCATCTCTAAGTTTGGAACTCTGTCAAGACACTCCACTGTGTGGCCATCTACTACTGCAACATCAAACCCCTCAAACGCCTCTGTCTGAAGTGCCTGTCTCGATACTAGTGAAGCGTCGATGAAGTTGTGGGTGGACCCACCATCTATCGGGGTGATTTCCCGTTGCCCCTAAATAATCCCTCTGATACGGAGGGTATCATACCTAGGAACACCAGAAAGGGTCGTTATGACTCCTCCCTTTGTTGGTTTCCTCTTGTTAGCCTGCTCTAGTAGTTATGGGACTACTGGAGGATGCGATCCTGCTCATGTCAATGGTCTACGGGGAGGTTGCTACTCTGCTAGTGTTGAATCCTCCTCTGAACTAGTGGATCCATTGTCCTACTCCTCCTCCTCACTATCCACGTTGTCTTTTGCTACCTCAATATAATGAATCTCTCCCTTTCCCATGCACCTGTGGCCTGGGACCCAAGGATCTCTGCAGCTGAAGCAAAGCTTCTTCCTCATAAGCTCTCTCCTAGCCTCATCATCCAACTTCTCCTTGCCCTTCCATTCTCTCTAGAATGGCTTCCTGTCTCGATCCCTTTAAGGCACAAATGGTTTGGAGAAATTTTTAGTCTTTGGCACTGAGTTTTCCAAATCTCGAGTGCGAAGGATAGCATCCTACAAAGTGGGAGGCCTATATGCCTTCACCCATCCTCTCAAAGACTCTGTGAGTCCTTCTGTGAATAGCATGATCAGCCTAGGCTCTGATATATCTGTCACTGCCATGGCTACGCGCTGAAACTCTATGATAAACGCCTCTATTGTGCCAGTTTGTCTCAACTAGGCTAGATCCCTGAAGTGTATCTCAGGATCCTTCCTATCAAACTTGTCCATGAGCCTATCTGTAAACTCCCTATAGGAGGTGATGTGACTGTGACCCAATGTCACTAGTCCATGATACCAACACTCGTGTGCCTCACCCTCCAAGTGTAAGGTCGCGAAATTGATGGCCTCTGTCTTGATCATCTAGTTGAGCTTGTAATACGTGTCTAGCTTATGTACCCAAGCTATGTCGGTGTATTTCGATGATCCATCGAAAGAAGGGATGGTGATTTTCCCAACTTTTCAGATGAAATCGAGGTTATGCCCTTGCTGCTGTTGTGGTCCTCCCCTCTGCGACTCTCTAGGGCGGTTCTTAAGTCTGAGTCCACAGTACTCGACTAAGGTCATGTCCTGATGGAAGTCATGACCCAATGTTGCGTACTCCCTCCTATACTCTGCAATGTCGTCTGCATGAGTGGGTGGCCTCTATGCTATCGGTGGTGGTGCTTCTACCGGGGGTGCCCTCTGGAAACTGGGAAACAAGGGTTTGGGAATCCTACTTGCAGAGGTGTATGTGCGAGAGGGTAACTGGGGTCTACTACCTGCTCCTAAGTTCCCTTGTGTTGCATGTAGGACTTGTGTGTCTAGGGTTCCCACTCTAGCCAATCTATCAACCACCTGTGCCAAGGATTGAGACATGGTCCATTGACTAGCTAACATATTGTTGATAACCTACATGAAAGATGTCTCTGGATATACGGGGGCCTTGCCACTTCCCTCTGGTCACTCATACATGTCTCCTAGCATCCTCTCAGCCTCACGCTCTGCCCTTCTCTCTACTTCTCTGTGTGCCTCTTCCTCTTCCTCTGAGCTAGGAGGAAAAGGGGGAAAATCAATCCCATGCCTTCTTTCGTTATGCCTGTTGTAAGTGACATATTCGTCACCTATGTGTTTACGGCCCTCTAAGTCTTCTGCTACACTCATTGTCTTTAGTCACGGGCTGGCAGGACTAAAGAACTGATACCACTGTAATGTTCCTGACTTGGCTAGTCTAGGAAACATTGCTAATGTGTGTGTAGGATTAATTGTTTACAGCATATAAGTGATCATACAAATAATAAACACGACAAAGGACTGCAAAGTTTGTATTATGATATCTCCGTGGATTACAAAATGGCCGAATGCAGCTGAATAAACTGACAATACTCGACTAGGTCAACAGACAAAGGATCTTAGCCGAAAGAAAAATAATAAACTAAAAGATAATACCTAGAATATGGGAACACTGCAGAATCAATGGATGTGTTGGGACTATGGCAGCTCTGACGGTAACAGCTGGAAGTCTAGAAAGTTCTCCCTGGGAGCTATACTTCTCGGAATGGCCTGGAAACTGTCCCAAATGATGCGCCCTGCTCTACTCCTCAGTACTGGTATCTGTCGGACCCCTCTGCTGATGAATCTGGACCCCGAATGGATACCCCTTGGGGAATTCACCCCTCTTCTTCTGGCAAAATGTGTCCTAGTGATTCCATCGTCGGAATCAGACGAGATATGTCTCAAAATGACCGCCTTGCTCTACTGGGAAATGGGATGGAAGGGTTTCCCTGAATCTATTATGATGCTCGCTTTGGAACCCCAAATGTGCCCACTAAAAGTGTCGCACCTCTTCTCGTCAATGTCAAGTCATAATCTGCATAATAATGAATTAGGTCGCTGACCCTTCCTTTATATCTTTCCAAAACCCTAAATCATGTTGAAAACCTAATTCATTGTTGACTTCCAAAACCCTAAATCACTATTGAAACCCTAATTCATTGTTGACTTCTATTTTTAGCTCATAATGACGTAAAAGCGCTTTTAACCCTTTTTAGCTCAATGTCACTTTCTGAATATAACACCTGTGACTGGAGTGACCTCTAGTAACCTTGTTTACCCCTCTTTGTCCTTGGCTATAGTCTAACGGGGTGGTTTAGAACATCAAGCCTCCTCTCTGTACCTCCTATTTGGAAAGGGACATTACAAAGCCACATGCCTTGGTCTTGACATGGTCTATTTCATCTCTCAACCTACCCTAGGAACCTTTTTTAAGCTTATATGGATTTAAATTGAATGAAACAATAGAATCATAAAAATTATATAAAGATTCTATAAAGTCTTTCAACTCTACAACAAGCAGATATTGTTCCTTACAGAATATTTTCCCCTTAAATGATTCTTGGTCATTCACACGGATTAATCTCCCATCTTTTGGAACCCATGTAAAACCCTTTTCATAGTGTGTTTGTCCCTTGAAATAATCCTCGAATGTCCACATGTTATCATCTCCCATATTTTAGAGCTTTCCCAAGGCTTCTGTTGACGGGCGAAATTGACCATCCATCAACTGGGAGAATGAGTCTGGTCCAGGGTTGTCTAAGTAACCCAAGCCATTTGGTGTAACTCGTTCTGACGAGTTTAATGGCTCCATTAGCAAATCTAAAAATCCTAAAAGAAACAAATAAAAGAAAGAAATAACTATCTAATTACTAAACACTATATATATATATATATGCTCTAATGTAACTGTTGTAGGTGTATTTAAGCAGAAGATATACAAATCTCACTTATGTACATGATTTACAAACTGCAAGTTTTAATCGAAACTTACGAAAATCATTGTGCAAAATGATTGCTTCTAGGAAGCAGATAAAGAAAGCACATAAAAATATTTTTTGTTTTTCCTTTATAAATCTAAACTAATATGGAATTAAATCAACTAAGAAACACAGACGTGCAGGTAGTCGAAAGTTGAACAATACATTCTGATTTCATTAATATGTAAAAGACAAAAATGAGAAATACAATTGGGCTAACCTGCTTATTAGTTAGTGAGGTGCATCCAAACGCATGTATGAGTGAAGAACATCTAGCTGCCACGTCCAAGAGAGAAATTTGCAATGAACTTTATAAATGTTCTAAATAAATTCAAAACATGTATTGGCAGCTTAGTTTTAATGACAAAAGAGGAAACACCAATAAAACTCTACGATCTTATAATTGCACATAATCACAACAAGATAAATATGGAAGTAACTTATGCATTTCATCATTCAATTAAAATTAAAAGATAAATCCATTCATTCTGATTGAAGATATGATCACAGTAATTATATCATGAGAAGCAAATTATAGACGGTATTTATAATATAAATATCCCAGACATCATAGATCATTAATTCTAAAGCTATCAGACCTATAAATGTATTAGGACTAACAAGACATAAATGGAAACATCATTAACAAAAGGCTAAAGCCAAAATGCATATATGTTGTTTCATTGAGTTTTGGAATCACTCGTCCATCTTCTGCCCTCGGCCAAGATGATTTCCATTACAAAATATGGAGTATTTAAAGAGTATGTGAAAGTTAAACTTCCAATCTTCTAAGATAGGATCAAACCTCAAAAAGATCTAAAAGTTATAGACATAGAGGGCTTAGAGCCACTCAAGATCAAAGTAAATCTTCAAAATCTATGAGAATTTTCTCCTATTTACAAAATAAGAAAAAAGGAGATAGTTGATCGACTAAGTCCAGCATGATCCATCCCACAAGATCATCTTCAAATACATCCTATCCTGAAAAAATGAAATGAGCAAGTCAAATATTTTATTAACTAATCAATTTCTAAATTTTATATGAGAATTGACTTGGCTATAGAATCTCTCGATTCTGTAGCTAGTCTTATTATTTATAACAGAAATCCAAATCGATCTAGATTGATTTAGAAAAATAACAAATAAAGGATAACTATGATAAAAACCAATCTTACCACTTAACCGATAACAAAATCGAATCACAACATCTCAAAATTTATCACAGATTTTACATAGTCAGCATTTTTTATAATAATATTTCCTGTCCTTTTTAGACGCTTTGCTTGTCCTTGTGCATTGGCCTTGATTTCACGGTTTTCGTTTGCCAACGTTTCATTGAGAGTTGTGAGAGCTTTGATCTGTGCTTGGAGAATCGGGATATCTGTATAATACTGCCCTATCCACTGCAAACAAACTTTGCAAGGAACAATCGGGGTGATCTTTTGAGGAAACGTATAACTGTGTGGTAAAACATCATTGTTGTCCACTGTCGGCCATTGACCGAGCTTAATTCCTGTGAACCCTTTGCTATCTTTTAAACATGGTGGAATATTATTGACATAATCAAATGGTTGATCAAGATCCGGTTTGGAACAATTCTGATCTTCCTCTGCCAAAAACCTTTCAATCTCAGAGTCAGAATCTTCATGGATCTCGATCAATTCGATCAAGCTCACATGAGCTTTGGATTTATTTTGCAAACTCCTTGAAATGAGTCGGCCAGGACTCTTATTACGAAACCTTATTTCTTGATTTTTCTTTGGTTGTTTTCATGGGTGTTTGTTGTTGGTTTTTACAGTGGAATTAGGGAAAATAATTTGTTCATGCTCAGGAGTTTTAATAACCCTAGAACTAGCATCATGTTGCTCACACAAAGACTGATCAGGCAATGCCCTTTCGCGAGGGTTTTCATACAATAAATCTAGCCTGTGAATTTATGAAACATGATGTTTCTCTATCAGAGGTTTATCTAGCACTGTAGGAATGTTTGTAACAAAATAAAATAAAATAAATGCTTACCTCAACCGAAACGAAAATTCTAAGAAATTTACCTCCAAAGGTTGAGACATATCTCTGAAATGATCTAGTTTCTCGAGAATCTACCTACTAATAAGGTAAATGGGCCCATTTCCGAAATGGGTTTTCAAGGGTTTGATCTAATTCATCACGGTTTGCTCAGAAACGCTCCCGCAAAAACGTGTCTCTGGCAGGAAAAAACGGGATTGAACTGACTGTAACAAGAGCGAATCAAACTAACGGGGGGTTTAGATGACAATGGTAAGAGGGATAGGTCTGATCTAATACCGTGAAAACAAAATAGCAACACACCCATGCAACCATAACATAAGCAATAAGGGTTTCAGTCACGAAAATTGGGCATTTCTGGTAATGAACGTTTTGAGTACAGAGCATAACTCAAGACCCTAGCTTGTAATGAGAGGTCTGTCAATTCAACTTTCCAGCTAAAACGAAGTACAAGGTATGATTCAGGTGTGTTTAATTCCCGCGACATGTAATGGGTATACTTGATTTTCAAAGGTTAGGAGAGGAAGCATTTTTACAATCCAAATGCAAATCAAAAATTTTAAATCAGAGTTGATTTACCAAGAATGTTAAATGAACAAGTCCAAATGCCAATTGATTCTTGGAATTTTTACAAAGGATCCAAATTATAAGCTTCCAATCCAAGAGCAACTCAACATAAGCATTATATCGATATTTAATCATCTTAAAAGAAAACATTCAAGTAAGAGACATGAGGTAGATGTAAGCACATTGAACCTTTTGGAAACCAAGATTTGGACAGGGTTATTATGAGAAATCAAATTTTAATGCTTGATTCATGCTTACAGACATGAATCAAGCATTAAAATGCGAGATAAAAAAACAAAATAAGAATAATAAAACATATTTTTTATAACCCAATAATCACCCTCAAATAGTGGTATTTACAGGATGAGGTGTTGGCAGCTACAGGAGGTGTTATTTGTCATTCAAAAAGAAAAAACATGTAGGGATACCAATAGTGGAGACTTACTGGGAGAAGTCGTTATCTCTGCATCACCAACAAGTTCATTTTAGGACTTATTAGAATGATTAAAGATCAAAGAACAGTCGAAGGAAATCAAGCATCTCAATCAAATTTCAACAATCATTACACAGACCAGCTTCAGATATCTTCCTATTCACATGATATCCGGTGACAAGTTTTAATTACAAGAGCAATGACATTTAATCCAATGGCTCTGATATTGTTGACAGGGCCACTGCCGCCAGTAGGCATCCATAGCCTCAGGAGGGATGTCAATTAACCCACTTTGACGCCTCTACCCTGTCCAAGAATTTTCAATTCAAAATGAAGGGCACTTACGATCAATATCAAAATTTATACCTGATAATTTTCTTGAACCCGACATTGCTTCACTTCCAGCAGGCCTGTTCAGTACCTCGGCGAAGTTGTCTTGGCATCATGCATGCATTTACCCACTGCCAGCAGACCTGTTTAGTATCTCGGCGGGTTTACAAACACTTCCCACAACTCTCTAGAGATAATTTGATATAAATTTAATGATCTCCAAAAGAGAGGGGTGATGCTGAAAATTTCAGTTTTCATAATACTTGATATTTTCCAGCCTTAATTTTTTGCTTGATAACCTTCATTATGATCTGATAATAGTTTTCTGATAAGAATAACCTTTCGAGAATAGGAAGGCATACTCGAGTTGTTTTCTTTAAAAACAGGGACAATGTAAAGAGCTTTAATGATGATCCTGTATGCTCATGATTATAAAGTGAAACCAGAAAACCTACTTCGAACATAAAGTTTCTTTAGCTAGTCTGTGTTTCAGCAATTTACAACATTGATTCTCTGAAAAGACCTTGACTGTTGCTTGATAATGAGGCATTTTGGTTTCCCTTCACGAACTAAATGGTGACACAGACATAAATTTAATCAAAAACCAGTAAAAGCACACAAATTGAAAAGAACCAAAATCAAAAATCAAAAGAAAACTTTAAATAGAAAAATATGTACAACGAGGTGGATCTGGAAAAATCAAGAGAAATATCTCTTGAGCGGCTAAAGAAAATAAAAAGATCCTCATTGATATGAATGCAATACTACTCGTGGCACCTTGGATCAAGGTTGAATTTATGGTTCACGTTTACTTATCTCTTTACTTTTCATTTAAGATTTTCATGATGTTACTGTGTTTTTGAAAAGAAATGTTCAATGAAAAGAAGAGAGAAAAGGGTCAAAGTGGACTTCCCTGACAACAATCATATTATGGTTCTCTCGGTGCACCCACTTATGTTCTTTAACTGCATTATTACAAAGAGAAACAGTGAGAAATAAAGCTAAAAGAAAACCTACTCTAACTACTAAACAAATCAAAATACTACGCGAAGTCATGCTTCCAATGTAACCATCGGAGTAACTCCAATCCTGCAATGGAAACAAAATCAAATATTACTAACAAGAATGGTAGTATATCAAAAAATGACAAAAATATATCATACTTACCTTTATAATCATCAAAAAACAAAACAAGCATGACCTTACCAATCCCTTGAAACTTCTTGATGTATGAATCCTCCAACCATTGTGCAATCTTGTCGTGATAAGGGTCATAATGGCATGGATGAGTGTAAGTGATTTTGGAAAATTTGTCAAGATTATGTGATGCAGGAGCATCTCTCCACGTCAACCAGCCAGCCATGTCAGCGGTTTCAAATCGCGTGTTGAAGAGAGGTGCAGCCCTCGTTTTCAATTTTGAAATTGAATGTAATTAAATGTTTTAGGTTGTTGAGTTGTGAGGTCATGCTTTGCACATGCGTAGAAGTAGGTAGGCCTTAAATGTTTGTAAGGCTGAGATCTAGATCCGAATTGTGGACTAGACAACCCATTCAATGTAATTGATTAGGGTAGGTGAGGTTGGAGGGAAGCGCTCTAAGAGCCCCCTCATGTAAAATATCTTTCATTGTATCTCATTTTGGTAAGTCGGGAGAGTAGAAGAGCAAGAGCCGAGACTCTATTAAAGTCTGAGCTCAGGAACACCTTGTAAAAACAACCATTTTCCATTTAATACAAACAAAAATTTTTCCTGCATATTTCCTGTGTTGAATGAATGTCTGTGTGTGTTCTATTTATGCTGTGAATGTATGTTGTAGGTTTGTAGTTGCAGGAGTTGTTCTGATTTTTAGGCTTGAGAGGTTCTTTGTGGTTTCATGCCAGGAGGGCGTGACAGAACATTGCGGGTTCTGAATACCAATGCACATAAGCACTTCTGAACTCCGCGGATTCAGACAAAGACGTGCCAAGTGGGCACAAGAGCTAAAATCATCAATTCAAGGAAGGTCTTTGAGGTTGTTGAACACCTCAGGAGGCAAGGTTGTGGAGAAGAACACAGTTGCAGACAGAAACTCTCTTTGAGTTATGTAAAGCTCTACCAAGTGGGCATTGAGCCAGTGCAAGGAGTGCACAGGAGAAGAACTCTATTGTGAGTTCAGAAGAAGATAGAGCTCTGAGGAGTTATGTATAACTCTACCAGGAGGGCATTGAGTCAGTGTGTAGACAGGCACATGAAGAGGACTTTGTTGAGTTCTGTAAATTTGAAGAAGAATCCACTGAAGGATCTTTGCAGGGTTGTTGAACACCCTGAACACTCAGCAAGAGGTTGCTTGAGTGAAGGATAGCTAGGAGGGCATCCAAGTTCTCCATCTGAAGGAGAAGGGAAAAAGGATAAAATCCCTTAGAGGCCTGAGTATCTGAAAAGCTCAAAAGAGATAGCACTGTGTGTACAAAGACTCTGCAAGGAGTGCAGAAGTCACAGAACTCTTTGAAGGGTTCAGGGTTCCCTAAAGCTCAGGAGAAGCAACGTTTTTATACGTGGAGGCAAGACCCAAGGTGAAGAGCTCGCAGGGAAAATACGCAAAGGTTGAAGCCTTTGAGAATTCCGAAATTCTTCTACGTCTGGGAAGAAAAGCGTGAAGCTCAGGAGGAGCAACAACTGTTGTCGGATTAAGCCGAAGGGATCTGGACTGTTGAAGGTTTCCACGTCCAGGAGGCAGTGCAGGAGGAGCGCATAGGAGAGATGATCTGAACCGTCAAATCTCGAGTGAACAACCGTCAGCCGTTAGATCTGATAGGAGATGCACGTGGGTTAAACCCTCATAAGAAGAGCAAAAGTCTCGAAAGGGTTGGTATCGGGATTTCAACATTTGGGAGTTCGGGAGTTCTAAGGATGAAAGTCCGGGCACTCGAATTCACGAAAGAATCTGAGCTGTCCATCTACAGGAGGACGCGTGTCGCGGAATCATCCGTTTCAGAGATTTGAGCACCAGGACTCATAGAGGTGAGAGCCTAGACTTTGCGAGTGGCGAAGTTGCGAAAGAATCTAAGCCATCCGTTAGAGGGAGGACACATGTCACGATATCACCCATATAGGGGATTCAAACATCGAAGGTCAGAGAAGGAAGTTCTTCAACTTCGTGAGTAGCAAAGTCGCGAAGAGATCAGGACCATCCATCTGAGGAGGACATGTGGCAGCAATCGCGGGGTCGGCGAAGTGCCGAAGAAGTCTGAGTGCAGACTTCATGAACTCAGAGGTTTGCAAGGTGAGAGCCCAAGGATTGGGTGCTCCAAGTCACGAGAGGCGAAGTCGCGAGGAGCGGAGACAGTTGTAGGATCCAGGTCGCGGAGGACTATTGGATCAGAGCCTCATCACGTGTATCACGCATTCGAAGGTTCAGAGGTTGAGAGAACCTCTTCTCGACATCAGAAGTCGCGAAGTGCCGAGAGCCAGGCATGAAGGGACACGTGGCAGAACCCCAAGGTGGGCCCCACGTGGTAGACAGGCGGACACACGCCGCAGGCGGAAAGGAGTCAGCACTCCGTTGACTTCTCGCATCTCAGAGATTCGTGGGATAAGAGCACGGGAGCTCGATGCTGAAACTCGTGAAGTGACGAGTAGCGAGAGGTGCTAGCATTAAGCCTAGCCGATGGTCACGCACGGAGGGTGCTAACAGAAGGGAGCTATACCCATTTCATGATTTCGGGTATCACAGGATTGAGAAGGAGGAGTCGAGAGCTTCGACTCATGAACTCGCGAGATCATGAGATTTCGACAAGAGACTTTGGGATAGGCCCTTGGTCATAGCGTTGTGGTTGCTTGGGGAAAAGCAGAGCTCACGCCTAGTGCTGGTCGCACAGGGGAGCTTCCAAAAAGGACCTGTGGATTGATAATTGGAGATTCCAGCAGGGAATCGAAAGAGTTGCTTCGACTCATGAAGTGAATGAACGATCCTTAAGATCGGGAGGTCGCACAGAGACTCTGTCGAGGTAGAGGTGGTGTCTGCGTCAGTTTAGTATCAGAGCTTGATACTTGTCTGTAGATTTCAGGCAGGTAAGTAGAAGGAGCAGAAAGGAGACAGAGTGTTGGAGACTCTGTGAATGATTGCTTGCAAGTGAGCAACAGGTTTGCCAGGAGAGAAGATAGGGACAGCGAGATGGCTACTGAAGGCCATAGATATGCTGGAAGGAAAGACCCAGAGCTGATGAGCAAAGCGTAAATAGATGAAGAGCTCGCTGATATAAAGAAAGAAATGGAAAATCTTGCATTACGGATGCAGCAGAACACCAAGTCGAGATGGGTATATGAATGGCCCATGAGGAAGGTGAAGGATAAATGGCCAGTCAAGGAGTTGATGGCTAGAATATAGCATAGGCTGTTGAGAAGGTGAATGAGGCATGCTGAAAACTTCAATGGACCAGTGGAAGTGGTTCATATATGTGAACCAAAGACTGGGAGAAATCTCAGTGATGCTGAGGATGAAATGGGATCAGCTGAAGATCTCAAGGACTGTCATGAGGACAGCCCAGAAATTCGCAATTGCCAGGAGGGAAAAGAGTTGAGGTCACTACAGGATCTCTTAGACTGTCATGAGGACAGCCAGGGAATTTCACATTGCCAGGTGGGCAATGGATCGAAATCGCTGCGGGATCTCATAGACTACCAGGAGGGCAGCCGAGAGTTTCCATTTTTCTAGGTGGGCAAGGGAACAAAGCCGAGATTAGTTGATTCCCTAGACTGCCAAGAGGGCAGCGAAAAAATCCCATTTTTCCAGGTGGGCAGGGATGAGCAGATGAGACTATCTGAGGGTCTCATAAACTCAGAGGTGAGTTTGAATTAGCCTGAGAAGCTAACGGAAGAGGAGGATCAGAGAAGCCTTCTAATGATTGGGGGAATTTAGGTATTCCTACCATTAGCCTGAGGGGAGGCAGAAATCTGCGTTGCGGATGTTGAGGCAGCAATAGCAGAAGCAGGACAACTAGTTGAGACTATCAGAGAAGAGTTAGAGCAGATATCTGGGGCTGCCCAAAAAGAAGAGAATGAGCATTCCGAGGAATGGCTCAATACTTTTAGCCAGGAAGCTGAGGAAGCTGTAGCACTGAAGCTGACAACAGAAGAAGTTGAAGAGCAGGCAGATAGATGTCTCACTCCATGGGAGATGGAGCTAGAGATGTTAGAGGATTGGCTAAACAATCCAGAGCCAACAGGTGATTGCCATGAGCAGATATTGGCAGAGGAGCATTCTGAGGAATTGCTCAAAGATTTTATCCAGGGAGATGAAAGGGTGATGAAGACTACAGAGCTAAACTTTGCAGCAGGGTGTCAAGTTAAGGCCACAGAAGATGAAGAAGATGGCATGGGAGATCATGGTGATCTACCCATTTTCAGTCAATTTTTGTAGCTGAGGAGACTACACGAATAGATCCAGCCACTGGAGCAGCTGGAAGAAGTGATCGAGAAGATCAGGGAGCTGATGATCAGGTCAGCAAGGACTGCCAGCGAGGAGAGGCTGAGCAGAAAAGCAGCAGAAGCAAGGAAGTGGAGTGAGGAGCCAGCTCCAGAAGATGATTTGGGATCCAGGAGCATTTCCAAAGCTGAGAGTGGAAGCTCATGAGCAGGAGCTCATGAATTTTTCAGCTGAGGAGTATGATGCAGGAGCATCTCTCCACATCAACCAACCAGCCACATCAACAGTTTCAAATCGTGTGTTGAAGAGAGGCGCAACCCTCGTTTTCAATTTTGAAATTGAATGTAATTAAATGTTTTAGGTTCTTGAGCCGTGAGGCCGTGCTTTTCACAGGCGTAGAAGTAGGTAGGCCTTAAATGTTTGTAAGGCTGAGATCTAGATCCGGATTGTGGACTAGACAACCCATTCAATGTAATTGATTAGGGTAGGTGAGGTTGGAGGGAAGCGCTCTAAGAGCCCCCTCATGTAAAATATCTTTCATTGTATCTCATTTTGGTAAGTCGAGAGAGCAGAAGAGCAAGAGCCGAGACTCTGTTAAAGTCTGAGCTCATGAACACCTTGTAAAAACATGCATTTGCCATTTAATACAAACAACAATTTGTCCTTCATATTTCCCGTGTTGAATGAATGTATGTGTGTGTTCTATTTATGCTGTGAATGTATGTTGTAGGTTTGCAGTTGCAGGAGTTGTTTTGATTTTTAGGCTTGATAGGTTCTTTGTGGTTTCATTCCAAGAGGGCATGATAGAACACTGCGGGTTCTGAATATTAGTGCACAGAAGCACTTCTGAACTCTGCGGATTCAGACAAAGACGTGCCAAGTGGGCACAAGAGTTGAAATCATCAATTCAGGGAAGGTCTTTGAGTTTGTTGAACACCTCAGGAGGCAAGGATGTGGAGAAGAACACAGTTGCAGACAGAAACTCTCTTTGAGTTCTGTAAAGCTCTGCCAAGTGGGCATTGAGCCAGTGCAAGGAGTGCACAGGAGAAGAACTCTGTTGTGAGTTTAGAAGAAGATAGAGCTCTGAGGAGTTCTATATAACTCTGCCAGGAGGGCATTGAGTCAGTGTTCAGACAGGCACAGGAAGAGGACTCTGTTGAGTTATGTAAATTTGAAGAAGAATCCACTAAAGGATCTTCGCAGGGTTGTTGAACACCCTAAAACACTCAGCAAGAGGTTGCTTGAGTGAAGGATAGCCAAGAGGGCATCCAAGTTCTCCATCTGAAGGAGAAGGGAAAAAGGATAAAATCCCTTAGAGGCATGAGTATCTAAAAATCTCAGAAGTGATAGCACTGTGTGTGCGAAGACTCTGCAAGGAGTGCAGAAGTCACATAACTCTTTGAAGGGTTCAGGGTTCCCTAAAGCTTGGGAGAAGCAGTGTTTTTATATGCGCAGGTGAGACCCAAGGTGAAGAGCTCGCAGGGAAAATACGCAAAGGTCGAAGCCTTTGAGAATTTGGAAATTCTTCTAAGTCTGGGAAGAAAAGCATGAAGCTCAGGAGGAGCAACAACTGCCATCGGATTAAGCCAAAGGGATCTGGACTGTTGAAGGTTTCCATGTCTAAGAGGTAGTGCAGGAGGAGCGCACAGGAGAGATGATCTGAATCATCAGATCTGGAGCGAACAACCATCAGCTGTTAGATATGACAGGAGATGCACGGGGGTTAAACCCTCGTAAGCAGAGACGAAATCCCGAAAGGGTTGGTATCGAAATTTCGGCATTCGGGAGTTTGGAAGTCCTGAGGACGAAACTCCGGGCACTCGACGTCAAAAGTCTCGAATTCGTGAAAGAATATGAGCTGTCCATCTGCGGGAGGACGCGTGTCGTGGAATCATCTGTTTCGAAGATTCGGGCACCGAGACTCACAAAGCTGAGAGCCTAGACTTTGTGAGTGGCGAAGTCGTGAAAGAATCTGAGCCATCCATTGGAGGGAGGACACGTGTCACGAGATCACCCATATAGGGGATTCAAACATCAAAGGTCAGAGAAGGAAGTTCTTCAACTTCGCGAGTAGCGAAGTCACGAAGAGATCAGGACCATCCATCTGAGGAGGACAGGTGGCAACAATCGTGGGTTTGGCGAAGTGCCGAAGAAGTCTAAGTGAAGACTTCGTGAACTCGGAGGTTCGCAAGGTGAGAGCCCAAGGATTGGATTCTCCAAGTCGCGAGAGGAAAATTCACGAGGAGCGGAGACAGTCGTAGGATCCAGGTCGCGGAGGACCGTTGGATCAGAGCCTCATCGCATGTATCGCGCATTCGGAGGTTCGGAGGTTGAGAGAACCTCTTCTCGACATCATAAGTTGTGAAGTGTCGAGAGCCGGACACGAAGGGACATGTGGCAGAACCCCAAGGTGGGCCCCGCGTTGTAGACAGGCAGACACGTGCCGCAGGGGGGAAGGAGTCAACACTCCTTTGACTTCTCGCGTCTCAGAGATTCGCGGGATAAGAGCACGGGAGCTCAACACTGAAACTCGCAAAGCGGAGAGTAGTGAGAGGTGCTAGCATTAATCCTAGCCGGTGGTCATGCGCGGAGGGCACTAACAGAAGGGAGCTATACCCATTTTGTGATTTCGGGTATCGCAGGATTGAGAAGGAGGAGTCGAGAGCTTCGGCTCACAAACTCACGAGATCTTGAGATTTCGACAAGAGACTTTGGGATAGGCCCTTGGTCATAACGTTGTGGTCGCTTGGGGAAAAGTGGAGCTCATGCCTAGTGTTGGTCGCATAGGGGAGCTTCCGAAAAGGACCTGTGTATTGATAACTGGAGATTCCAGCAGGGAATCGAAAGAGTCGCTTCAGTTCATGAAGTGAATGAACGATCCTTAAGACCGGGAGGTCGCGCAGAGACTCTGTCGAGGAAAAGGTGGCGTCTGCGTCATTTTGGGGACCTGACATAACCATCAGCCAAAGTCGAAGTGTCCCGTCATCCTGACAATTTTCCAAGTGTTCAATAATTTCTTCAGATGGAGGATAAAAAAAAATCATGTCATGCTTACTTCCAAGATATTTAGGTAGAAATAAGGCAAGCATAACTTTATCTTCATTATGAAGATTTTTTATGTATGAATCTTCAAGCCATTCTAGGATCATGTCATAAAAATTAGGATGCAAACTATGACTTTGATGAAATGGATATATCAACGAGGAACGCATCATAAGAGGATTCATGACATCAATTATATCATTGATTTGAATGCTTCCTTTGATGAGATTGATCGTTTCAAAATGTGAAGCATAAACATTAAAATTCGAGCTTACCAAAGAATGAATATGCAACATAGAATGTTTGATCTCCATAAGAGAGAGTGCATTGTCTTTTTTCGAAAATAAACTGTGTAAAATCATCTCACAACATGTATTTTTTCCCATGTGAGTGATGACAGTGAAAGAGCGTCAAATCCGACTTTATAAATGTTATGTTTGGAATTAATTTCACCAAATATTGGCATATCGAAAGGATATGATTGTGGCGGAAAAGAGTAGGATGTTGTGGGTAAAGTATCAAGTCCACCAAAATCTAAGAAGAGATCAGGATATAAAGAGTAAAAGGAACCAGAAATAAGTACATGAAAAGAATATCTTGAGCTATGATATTTAACAATGGTATTCTCAGACATTTCTCTTCACTTTCTTTAAAACTTTCACTCTGTTTTGGAGATAAATTCTTCAACATAATATGATCATCTAGGTTTGTCTCTCATACGATATATAATTCAAAACTTTCGAGAAAAACATATGATCTTTCAGGTTTATAAGGTACTATTTGAGGATGAAGGTTTAAGGTTTCTCCTTCAAATTTCATATTTTCATATCTAATCAGTTTCATAGGAGTGTTACAATGTTTAAGATGATTTTCGTCACCTAAGTGTTCTTCAATAACTGAATTTAAATTTTGATTAGAGCACAAGTTACAAGAATGAGGAAATTCACCTTGAACCAGAAACGAATCTTCTTCCACGATGGTCGAAGACTGGAAATACAATGATTCAGAGGAAAAACCATTTTGGTTATCAGTGAGAACCTTGTCAATAGATTCTACCCCCCTTGCTTGTTCAAAATTTTCAGATGGATTCTTCTCATCCTGCGAACAAAATTCTTCTCACAATTGAGTGATAGGATTTTTAACTGGTTCGTCATTTGCGATTGAATATGATTGGATGAAAGGGGCGCAAACATCATAGAGGAGATTTAATACAAATGATATGTCATCGAGATTAAATTTACAAAGAACATGATGGATTCTTGTCGAAAAGTCTTCCGAAGATGAATCGCCATTGATTAGCAAAGTCTGAAATTCTTCATATAATTGATTGTAATCATAGATTTCAAAAGCATCTAAAAATTCCTCTACAAATTGAAACCAATAAAAAATGTGATGCGTCGGAAAAGACTCAAACCAATGTTTAATCCGACCCCTAAAAGTAAAAGCGAATAATCTGCATAAAACTTTTAAATCAGAAATGTCATGTTTGATGCATTTGCACCAATAATTGTTAAGGTGGTCTTTAGCAGATACATCCCCCTTACCATCAAAGGTGAGTTTGTACAAGCAAGAGATTGTCTCGTTGGGAACATTAGGTAATGAGAAGTGGAAAGCATGTTCCAACACAGTGATTTGGGGAGCCATGGGAAAATTTAAAACATTTGAAATAAAGGCTCCTACAAGGCCAGCTTGTCAGTCGACCCTCCTTCTAGCACCATTTGTTGACGGGAGAAATTGATCGTCCGTCAACTGAGAGAACGATTCCGGTCTGGGGTTGTATAAGTAACCCAAATCGTTTGGTGTAACTCATTCTGACGAGTTTAATGGCTCTGTTAGGCAATCTAAAAATCCTAAAAGAAAGAAATAACTATCTAATTACTAAACACTAATATATATATATATATATATATATATATATATATATATATATATATATATATATATATATATATATATATATATATATATATATATTNAATATATATATATATATATATATATATATATATATATATATATATATATATATATATATATATATATATATATATATATATATATATGCTCTAATGTAACTATTGTATGTGTATTTAAGTAGAAGATATACAAATCTCACTTATGTGCATGATTTACAAGCTGCAAGTTTTAATCGAAACTTACGAAAATCAATGTGCAAAATGATTGTTTCTAGGAAGCAGATAAAGAAAGCACATAAAAATATTTTTTGTTTTTCCTTTATAAATCTAAACTAATATGGAATTAAATCAACTAAGAAATGCAGACGTGCAGGTAGTCGAAAGTTGAACCATACATTCTGATTTCATTAATATGTAAAAGACAAAATTGAGAAATACAAATGGGCTAACATGTTTATTAGTTAGTGAGGTGCATCCAAACGCCTGTATGAGTGAAGAACATCTAGCTGCCACGTCCAAGAGAGAAATCTGCAACGGACTTTATAACTATTCTAAATAAATTTAAAACATGTATTGGAAGATTAGTTTTAATGACAGAAGAGGAAACACCAATAAAACCCTGTGATCTTATAATTGCACATAATTACAACAAGATAAATCTAGAAGTAACTTATGCATTTCATCATTCAATTAAAATTAAAAGATAAATCCATTCATTTTGATTGAGTATATGATCACAGTAATTATATCATGAGTAGCAAATTATAGACGATATTTATAATATAAACATCCCAGACATCATAGATCATTAATTCTAAAGCTATCAGACCTATAAATGTATTAGGACTAACAAGACATAAATGAAAACATCATTAACAAAAGGCTAAAGCCAAAATGCATATATGTTGTTTCATTGAGTCTTGGAATCACTCGTCCATCTTCTGCCCTTAGCCAAGATGATTTCCATTACAAAATATGGAGTTTTTAAAGAGTATGTGAAAGTTAAACTTCCTATCTTCTAAGATAGGATCAAACCTCAAAAATATCTAAAAGTTACAAACATAGAGGGCTTAGAGCCACTCAAGATCAAACTAAATCTTCAAATTCTAGGGGAATTTTCTCCTATTTACAAAATAAGAAAAAAGGAGATAGTTGATCGACTAAGTCCAGCATGCTCCATCCCACAAGATCAACTTCAGATACATCCTATCTTGAAAAAATGAAATGAGCAAGTCAAATATTTTATTAACTAATCAATTTCTAAATTTTATATGAGAATTGACTTGGCTACAGAATCGAGAGATTCTGTAGCCAGTCTTATTATTTATAACAAAAATCTAAATCGATCTAGATTGATTTAGAAAAATAACAAATAAAGGATAACTATGATAAAAACCAATCTTACCACTTAACCAATAACAAAATTGAATCACAACATCTCAAAATTTATCACGGCTTTTACACAGACAACATTTCTTATAATAATATTTCATGTCCTTTTTAGACGCTTTGCTTGTCCTTGTGCATTGGCCTTGAGTTCACGGTTTTCATTTGCCAACGTTTCATTGAGAGTCGTGAGAGCTTTGATCTGTGCTTGGAGAATCGGGATATCTGTATAATACTTCCCTATCCACTGCAAACAAACTTTGCAAGGAACAACAGGGGCGATCTGTTGAGGAAATGTATAACTATGTGGTAAAACATCACTGTTGTCCACTTTCGGCCTTTGACCGAGAATAATTCCTGTGAACCCTTTGCTATATTTTAAACATGGTGGAAGATTATTGACATAATCGAATGGTTGGTCAAGATCCGATTTGGAACAATTCTGATCTTCCTCTGCCAAAAACCTTTCAATCTCGAAGTCAAAATCTTCATGGATCTCGATCGATTCGATCGAGCTCACATGATCTTTGGATTTATTTCGTAGACTCCTTGAAATGAATCGACCATGTAGTGTCCCCAAGGCCGAGCCCCGTTACAGATCATGTTATATGCAAAAGAATTGTAATTATGTTCTATAGGCTGGTGAGCCAAGTTTTGAATAAGCTGTAGGCTTATGAGTTTTGTTAGGCCAGGGGAGCCTAAGTGTT
>ML781118.1:0-17184 GCA_009831015.1 Picea engelmannii | reverse complement strand
AGATCTATTCCTATAAATATTAACTAAAATAAATGGGAGTAAAGGGGAACTTGGTGAAATGCAAATAAAACTTAATCCGAATTCCAATCCCACCATAAAAAGGATCTATAGGTTGAATTTGAGAATCAAAGAGAGGGTAAAAGAGGATATTAGAAAAATTATTGTGGCTAGGTTTATATTCACCATACATGAATCAAATTGGATCAATCCAATACTAATATAAGTCAAGAAAGTGGGAGGAGGAATAAGGGTCAATGTTGATTTTGGAGTCTAAATGAAACCAATGTTTATGACCCGTTTCCTATCCCCTTCAGTGATGAGGTTGTAGATTAGGTAGTGGGAAATAAAACCTATTCATTAACTAATGGATTCTCGAGATATTATCAAGTGAAAATAGTTGAAGAGGACAAGAATAAAACAATGTTTTTCACTGAGTGTGGCTCCTTTTTTTATATTGTCATTCCATTTTTCCTAAATAACACCCTAACAATATTCTCTAGAATCGTAATAACATCCTTTAGAGAGTACATCCACAAGCTCCTAAAAGTGTACTTCAATTCCTACACTGTATACAATCTACTACATCATCATGTCATGATGTTATGACTAATATTTGAAAGATGTTAGCAGTTTCATATCTCTTTGAACCTAGAGAATTACATATTCTACATGCCATTTGGCATGCTACTATGCTCTGTTTTTTGCAAGGATTGGATGCTTGTGGATCTAGGTAAAATAGCGAGTATTTTCAATAACAAGGCCCTAACCTATGTTCATACACCATAGTCAACCCTGGGCCATAGTGGGTACTATTGAAAATTTATTAAGGGGCATGCCACTATCACAACCCCCATGG
This sequence comes from Picea engelmannii, assembly GCA_009831015.1. Classification (NCBI taxonomy): domain Eukaryota; kingdom Viridiplantae; phylum Streptophyta; class Pinopsida; order Pinales; family Pinaceae; genus Picea; species Picea engelmannii. The sequence goes on along the minus strand of ML781118.1, from coordinate 16,328 downwards.
AGTGATTACTAAATAAGGTGGAAGACTTTTTCTAGACTATATAATGCCAAAAATCATAAGAAATTTTGAAATAGAATCTAGTAAATGCACTTATCCTAGTTTTACCAAACTGGATCCTCAAATTTCACGTGTATGTTGATGTCTCAACCATTTCCTTGGGATCAATATTGGAACAACCCAGGAAGGGAAAAATTAGATCAAACAATCAAATTTTATAGAAAGAAGCTATCTAAGGTTGAACACAACTACAACACCATAGGAATAGTAGCGTTAGAAATAGTGTATTTGTTACAGAAATTTAGGCACTACATGTTGATGTTACGATAGTTGTGGGAGGTATTAACCTCTACATGTAACCTTTACGAGACTAGAATATTTTGGGAAGAAAGAAAAACCCTAATTAGTTGGGTAATAACCCTAGAAGACAAGTCGTCTCAAGAGAATAACTTATATTAAGTTATTATCCTCCAAGAGAAGAAGTCGACCCAGTTAGGTCACTTGGATGACTATAAATAGAGGGCGCTTGAGCTCATTTTCACTTACTCACTCTCACAACTGCATAAGGACTAGTGGTGCACATGACTGGTGGAGAGCTGCAACTGCTGTAGTGGTGACTTTGTCTTTGGTTATGGTTTGGATTTTCTGCTTGGTACGCTAGCTTTGGAGATAGATATGCTACCCTGGTTGGCTATTGGTTCTAGTGTTTGCTTCTAGAATTATTTAGTATGTCAAGGTTAAGGTGCTCGAGGGTGGCCTTTGTGCTTATGGTTGGGTGACAATATAATGATATTTTCTATGGTGAAACAAGCACACCTTTTATTTTAACAGGTTATGGGCTCAACTTTTATTTTATTTTAACAGGTTATGGTGAAGTATGAATACAAGGAAGGCGTTTCCAACGTTAGAAGAACTTTGGACATGTTGTGCACAAGAAGAGACAATGTTAAACTCCAAGGGAAAACCTCAGAGGGAAGAAGATTCTCAAGCCTTTACAACAAAGTTTAAAATACATGGAGGAAAGAAAAGATCCGATTCAAGAAAGAAGTTCAAGAGAGATATGTCAAAGGTATAATGCTTTGAATGCCATGATTATGGCTACCACAAAAGGAATTTTCCTAAACTAACAAGGAAGAGAAAATAAATACATCACACATCATCTTCCAATGATGAAGAACCTTCAAAGAAGACAAAGCATGGTGAGGCGGATTTCTTCTATTACTCAGCTCTTACTGGAACCATTGAAGATGACATGTGGTTGATTGATAGTGGAGATTCAAGGCATATGACAGGTGACTGTAGGAATTTCTCAAGCATGAAGGAGAAGGAGACACCTCATAAAGTGGAGTTTGGAGACAATAACTCTTATGCAGTCACGAGAATTGGACAAGCTACTATCAAAATGGAATCAGGTAACTCTATCAATCTTAGTAATGCTTTATATGTTCGTTGTTTGAAAAAGAATCTAGTATCTATTTCCTATTTGGAAGAGAAAGGAGATAGAGTGGATTTTGTGGATGGAAAAGTTCTTGTATGGTATAAAGAATCAAAGATAGAAAATGCTAGAGTTATTGGAACCCGTGAAGGAGGGTTATATAAAATCCTAGGTCAGAATACTCAAGCCCTAGTACATGAATAAATCAACCCTAGGTCAGAATAGATCCAAAGGGATCTTAGACCTAATATATTAATATGTATGTGAACCTATGCCAGTGAAGTATCTAGGAACATTTATTTACTATGTAATTTTTATAGATGACTTCTCAAGAAAGACATGGTTGTATATGTTAAAGACTAAGGATGAAGTATTTAGCAAATTCAAAGAATTCAAGGCTGAAGTAGAGAACCTAACAAATAAGAAGATCAAGAAAACAAGATCTGATAATGGAGGAGAATACACCTCCAAGGAACTCGTTGCCTTTTGTAAAGAAGATGAGATTAGGAGGGAACTCATTGTCCCTCACAATCCTCAACAAAATGGAGTGGATGAAAGAAATAATAGATCCATTGAAGAAGCAATCAAGGAAATGATGAATGATTAGAACTTATCTATCCTCCTATGGGGAGAAGCAACTATGACAACTATTTATGTTCATAATAGAAGTCCACATAGAATATTGAAGAACATGACTCCTGAAGAATCCTTCTCAGGAAATAAGCCAAGCGTTGAACACTTGAAAATATTTGGATGTTTTGTATACATTCATGTTCCCAAGGATAAGAGAAAGAAGTTGGAACCCTCAAGAAAGAGAGGAATATTCGTTGGTTATAGTGAATCATCAAAAGTGTATAGAATCTATGTTCCATGACAAAAAAAGATTGAAACAAGTACATACACAAATTTTGATGAAAGGATTGCATTTAAGAAGTCTATAGAAGAACCTATAGAATCCAACGAAGAAGAGGAACATCAAGATACCAAAGAAGAAAGTACATGTTCTCCAGAACAATCTAATGAAGAAAAAGAAACACCACATGAGTCTGTGGAACCAAATATTATACCCAAGACAAGAAAAATACCAACATGGATTGAAACCACTCTACAAGAACTAGAAAGGCATAAGGTTCCCACTCGTACTTTTAGACAAAGAAAGAAACCCAAAAGGTTCACTAGTTACGCGACACTCATGACAAGTTTGGTTAATGCATAACCTTCCACCTTTGAGGAAGCAATTAAGAAGAAAGAATGGAAGGAGACCAGGATGGAAGAATACCAATCCATCATGGAGAATGATGTATGGAAAGTTGTGCCAAGACATAAAGAGAAGTCTGTAGTCACTTCAAAGTGGGTGTATAAGATAAAACATTCTATATATGGAAGTATTTATAAGCACAAGGAAAGATTTGTGGCTAGAGGGTTATCCCAACATGAGGGAGAAGATTATGATGAGATGTTTGCTCCAGTTGCCAGATATACATCTATCAGAGCCTTAATATCTCTAGCAACTTCCATGGGTTGGAGCTTACATCGAATGGATGTAAAGACTTCCTTTCTCAATGGAGTGATTGAGGAAGAAGTATATATAGATCAACGTCAAGGTTTTGAGTTACACCCAAAAGAAACCCATGTATGAAGATTGAAGAAGGCCTTGTATGGACTCAAGCAAGCTCCAAGAGTTTGGTATGCACGTTTGATAGCTACTTGAAAAGACTTGGATTTTCCAAGAGTCATGCCGATCCAAATATCTATTAAAAAGTTGTGAATAATGCACCTGTGATTCTACTGTTATATGTTGACGACTTGTTCCTGACAGGTGCATAGCCTCTCATTATTCAGTGTAAGAAGGAATTGTCCACTGAATTTGATATGAAGGATATTGGTCTCATGCACTACTACTTGGGACAAGAAGTGTGGCAGAAGCATGATGAAGTTTTCATATGACAAGGGAATTATGTTGTAAATATCTTTCAGAAGTCTGGGATGATGGATTGAAAATCCATGACAACTCCCATGGTAAAAGATTTGAGGAAGTTGAGAGACTTTGATTCTGATCCAATAGACTTGTCCTTGTATCAACAATTAATTATTTCCTTGATTTATTTGGTAAATATTGGGCCGTACATATGCTTTGCTGTGAACATGTTGAGCGCAATTCCAGGTGGAACCTAGACTAGAGAATTAAATGGATGCAAAGCATATCTTGAGATATCTTCATGGGACGATAATGTATGGTTTGAGATATGCCTCAAAAAGTGAAGTAAAGCTCCATGGATTTACTGATTCATATTGGGAAGGGAGGGTGAAAGATAGGAAGAGTACTTGTGGATTGTGTTTCAGTTTGGGTTCTGCTATGATTTCACGGGCTAGCAGAAAACAAGTCTGTTGCACTTAGCACTACAAAAGAAAAAAATATTACATCTTTTAATGCTTTTATGAAAGTAGTGTGGCTCCGTAAGCTGGTTTCTGGACTGTTTGATTAGGTGTTGGATTTGACCATGATATATTGTGATAACCAGCGCCGTGGGAAGCTCTCAAAGAACCTAGTGTTCTATGATAGGTCGAAACACATTGAGATTGATCCAAAATGGATCCTGAAATGCTAAAAAATCAAAGTTCTCAAATTCTCAAGAAAATGACATGATCGCGAAGTGCTCGTCGCAAGATTTCCAACGACCCAAACGGATCGAAAATTTGAGTCCGTATGTGAAAGTTATGCTGTTCTAAAATTTTGCACAAACATGAAAAAGTCAATATTCAAAAAGTGACGTGGCAGTGGCAGAGTTAGACATGTAGCATTCTGTGGATAAGACATGTGACAGTGGCAACATGACATATGGCAGGTGATGTGATTTCATATTACTAATTAAAATCATGTGGTAAATTAATTAAGATCATGTGGAAAATTATTTTTATAATGTGAATGTATTATGATTATATCCCCACCATAAAGGGCTCGTATCCCATATTTTATGGCATAAAAAAAATGCCAAGTTAAAGTTTATGATATGGGTGGCACCATTTCCAAGTTTTTTCCACAACTCTAACCATATATTATATGGTTAATAAAATCACACCCATTTCATAATATATGCCGCAGATTATGTGCCAATAAAGTGGTCAATATAAACCATATGATATGGGTATAGCTTATGAAAATGCGCGTTCATATTCTGTGGGATATGTTTTTTTTTTAATTCAATTGGAAAATTTCACAATTATATATTAATATAATTTTGTTTTAGAGATTGAGAATTACAAAAGCTAATAGCGAAGAGAATACCTAAAAAAGTATATATGTCTTTTGCCGATCAAGGTATACTACCAACAAATGGAGAAATAATATATGGTGAAGAATAAAAGAAGTTGATGTTACTAATATACTGATGAGAATTCTTTGTGAGCAATATATTCAGGGATAGAAGAAAGAAAAAATTATCACTAGAAGAGTGAAACAAAAAACTCTCACTTTCAAAAACTAAAAAGTCCTTTGGAGGTAGGGAGAAACAAATTGATCTTAGAAGAGAGTTATAAAGATAGAGGGACCCTCATGGTCATCAGTCCAGAGATTGTAGGATAGGATACCCTCTTTTTTTTTTAGCATTATCTTCGAAAGGTGATTTGCAGATTTGTTATGTTCCTGGTATATGTGTTTGTAGCTGAGATAATTGAAGGTGTGTTGGAGATGATGAATTCTATCCTTCCATGCTATTAGAGAGATTGCTTGTAGATCTCCCTTATTACTTAGCCAATCAATAATAATTTTGAAATCCCTGATAACTTGGAGGACAACTATGTGAAGTCTAGAGACCAAGAAAAGTGTGGCCTAGGCACCCAAAAATTCTACCTTGATATTGATGCTCGGGCTACATTTATAAGTCTATTTATAAAAAATATTTGGCGAGATTTTAATTATACCTCCTACTCCACTCTGAGAGCCATTTGAGAGTGCTGCTCAATCAAACCAACTTGTTGGAATGTTATCTAATTCGAGAACCTTCTTTCTTCTTTATGTGAGTAATTTTAATCTTTTTGGTATGCGCTTCCTTCCAAAAATTGTAGATGCCCAGGGCTTTGTATGCTGCAGCTCTAATAGATGGTGACCCATTTTCGAAAACAATTTTGTTCCTTTCTAGCCAAATTGTCCAGCAGATAAGTGGTGGGATATGTATTAGTTTGCGTTCCTTAGCGCCCAAGTGTCAAAACAATCTTGTAGCTCGGTCCCATCCCAAATAGTATGAAATTTTAAAATTATGGCATTTAGCTCTCATTCCTGTCGAATAAAAAAGCATTTTATAAAAATATGGTCTGCAGATTCTGAATCGGAGCGACAGAGATGGCAAATATTTGGCCCAGACCATGCCTTTTTTTTGAGCAAGTCCCCGGTATTAAGCTTGTAGCAATCATCAACAATGTAAAGTGTTTGATCTTGGGCGGAATATGCCAGGACCAATAGTTTTTTCGCCAAACTCTGACATCTGTGTGTGGAAGAGAATTCATAATCGCTGCATAAATATTATGAACAGATGGATTGCCCGATCCGTTTCCCCCGGTCCACAGTGGTCTTCAGAATCGGATAGATGGATACCCGAATGGGATAAAGCTGTACAAAATTTGTGCCATTCACAAGATAACTCATGGTTGAGTCCAAGAGCTGCGCTGGTAATCCAATTATCCGGCTAGTGGACCTATCTGATTGTGTCACGGATTTGAAAGAGAAACCATCAATTTTGTAAATGGACCTGTGTGAGAAGAAGTGGGGAAAGAGTCGCTGAAGCATCTAGTCCCATAATTCGATCACGACCAAGTTATATAGTGTGCCCGGATCCTGGGATCCAACCAAGCCATCGTGTGAGCAGATGCTTTGTTTTAGAAATGTTCCTCCAAAAATAAGACGCAGATGTGGAATTAGTATTTTCTGATAAAAGCCAGCTATTCACTGAATGATGACAGAGATATTTATCAATTATCACAGAATGTCAGATGTCAGGGGAGTTTAGAACTAATTAGGGTTTATAAATATTGATAAATTTCCTTGAAGATTTAGGCAATTTGTGCCGAACTCCGTTATCAAGTTTTTGGTGGTATGGTTTACTGTTCCTTCTGTGCATTCACTGTTCTATATGTTTTCTAATAGCTGTAACATTCTTCATTTAAGAATATTCTTCTTCTTCTCTTTAAATTCTAAATGGTAAATCAACTCATGTAAAATACCCTTAACCAAGAAATTAAAACATCATTTCGGATCAAAGATCAAGTATTATTTTCTCCATGATAAATTCCAGATGGGAGAAGTGGTTCTGCAGTATATCTCCACTAACGAGCAGACTGCATATATTTTTTACGAAGCCTTTGTCCAAGATAAACTTTGCACTTGAGGGGCAAGCTGGGGCTTGTGGATATTGCTCCCTTGGTTGAAAGGGAGGAGATGACTTCCTCGGTTGGGAGGGAGCATTGATATGTGGCATCATGGACTGTCAGTGAGCTGCAGATCTGTATCATGCTAATATAGATTAGAGATGATCATATAGATTAGAGATGATTCCTGCATCATGCTAGTACAACTTAGATATGATACAGATGGTTGGAGTTTTTGATACAATGTCTTGAGGAGCATCGTGCTAGTACAATTTAGATATGGACACACAACTTAGAGATGATGCTTGGATAATGCTAGTTATGTTCATGCTAGTACATCTTAGAGATGATGTTGGTGAGCTGCACCATGCTAGATATGATCATGCGAGTACAACTTAAAGGTGACATACAACTTAGATATGATGCATTGGCATCATGCTAGATATGTCATGCTAGTATGGCTTATATATGATCATACAAATTAGAGATGATGCAGGAGGGCTCGTGTCATGCTAGATATGATCATGTCAGTACAACTTAGATGTGGCATACAACTTAGAGATGATGTATTGGCATCATGATAGATATGTCATGTTAGTATGACTTAGAGATGATCATACAACTTAGAGGTGACACAGTGAGGCATTGATCTACATAATGCGAGTACAACTTAGAGGTGGACATACATCTTAGAGATGATGCATTGGCATCATGCTAATTATGTTCATGCTAGTATGACTTAGATATGATGTAGATGATACTCCAGATCATGCCATTACAACTTAGATATGCTACATGTGCATCATGCTAGTATGGCTTAGAGGTTATGGAGCTGATGACATTGTTGATGTAGGATGATATTGGATGATATGATTGCAATAGATACTTTGTGTCTCTATACAGTAGTTGTATACCATTATGGTGGATGTGATCCACTAGTAGTGACTGCATGTCACTGGTTAGTAGTTGTGTACTACTAGGAGTGGTTTTATACCACTGGATAGTAGTTGTATACTACTATGGATAGATATAGTTGTGTTATATTGGATGGAATTGTTCTCATTGCCACGGAGACTATCTATATAGATAGTGATGTTGGTGCTTGTGATTTTTTAATGAGATATCCTGTGTGGCTATGAGGATTCTACCGGTTGAATGGTCTGTTTGTACTCAAGACCATTTCCTGTAATACCTCCCTAGCTAGGAGGGAGTGTTGATGTTACGGTAGCTAAGAGAGGTATTAACCTCTACATGTAACCTTGACGAGACTAGAATATTCCAGGAAGCAAGAGAAACCCTAATTAGTTGGGTAATAACCCTAGAAGACAAGTAGGCTCAAGAGAATAACGTATATTAAGTTATTAGCCTCCAAGAGAAGAAGTCGACCCAGTTAGGTCACTTGGATGACTATATATAGAGGGCGCTTGAGCTCATTTTCATTCACTCACTCTCACAATTGCATAAGGACTAGTGGTGCGCATGACTGGTGGAGAGCAACAACTGTTGCAGTGGTGACTTTGTCTTTGGTTATGGTTTGGACTTTCTACTTGGTACACTTGCTTTGGAGAGAGGTACGCTACATTGGTTGGCTATTGGTTCTAGTGTTTTCTTCCATAATTATTCTGTTTGTCAAGGTGCTCGAGGGTGGCCTTTTTGCCTATGGTTGGGTGACAATATAATGATATTGTCTATGGTGAAAGGAGCACACCTATTATTTTAACACTACCTACTATGAGAGAACTTTAAATTCTTCACACATCATTCTACACTCAAGTAATTGGTAAACAAATTGGTTTCATAGAGTTGCATATGTAGTTGGCTACTACTATTTTAGGAATTTGACTTTGAAATTATAGTGAAGCCATGAAGGACTAATGTTGGTCTAGACCACCTATCTAGATTGAAAATTCGATAGTTTAGATGGTCATGTGATGGCCAATTTCTAGACTCTGATTTGGTCAAGTAGAATTAAGTACCATACTACTTGGAACACATCACCATATTCCTCATTAGAGGAATTTTTCCTTGGGGGTATTCAACCACATAGAATAAATAGTTGGTTGTCAGAGCTACAAACTATTAGTCTATTTTGGGTTAGCTATATAAGTTGAGCATAGATGGGATAATCAAGCGATAGGTTCTGGACCATGAGTGTGTGGGAATCTTATGGTAAAGTCATAGTGGGGTGGTGAGAGACTACTATGAAAGAAATGCCACTATGAAGGAGATACCACTATGCAGGAAAGGACATGTCAACCTTGCTTTAAGAGACACATGTTCACCTGACCAGATTAGTCTAGATATAAGGTGCTCCAACTCATTTGTACACACACTCAGTCATCTAGAAGAAAGGCACAAGTGTTGAGGAGGAGCTGCAACAACTACATGTGTGCAATAATTCCCTGTTCTGTTTTTTGGTACTCTATCTTGTGCACTACCTCTAGAGAAGGTGCATTACCCTGGTTTATCTGTTGGTTCTAGTGAGGCTTCCCAAAATCATTCTTTCTGTCAAAGGTTAAGGTGCTTGGGGGTGGATTTGTGCCTATGGTTGGGTGACAATGGTGTAGCATTGTCTATGGCATGAAACAAGCACAATATTCTAACATATTCCAAGGGTGATTTTGCAGGTACTAAAGAGATTGATGATGATGGCATTTTCATTAGCCCTATCCAACAGTGGATAGATGGGGCTTGTGAAAGTCTTGATTTTGCATGGAATTGTTTTTTCAACGCTGAATATTTGTACCCTCGTGAACAAAGTGGCTTGTTAAAGCTCATGGAGTTCTTGATGCTTGAAGATCTAGTCATGATGGTGCATGAGTTATGTCAATGGTTTCTATAAAATTGTTTACACCATGCTAGGAATGTGTTTCATGTCGTGTTGGGTGCATGGTGAACCCCTATCCCCTTCCTATATCTTAATATGTAATTTTGGTTTATTGATCACCATCACCCCATGCTAGTGGATTCTCATCTATGGATTCATGGCATAGAATAATATCATATTTACTTGAGCAAGGTTGTAGGAATGACATGGATGATTTTTTTTTAGGGTTTTCTATGCAAGTGTCATACCATTCAATGTTCTTCTCTCACCATATTGGTATGGAATGGTACACACCATCAATGGTGCCCATGGAGTACAATATTGTACATAATTAATTTAGGTTTAGTTAGGCTAAGTAAGGGTAGGCTATGTTAGGTTGAGTTGGTAGGGTAAGAAAATATAGGGTATGTTATATGATTAGGATATGTTACGCCAAGTTAGGGTTGGAAGGTGAGAGCAAGGTAAGGTAGGGGATGGTAGGGTAAAGTGAAAATTAGGTTTGTTAGGGTAAAGATGAATACAATCCCAAATGAATGAAATAAACTACGTATAATAAATGAAGTAAAGCATGACAATGCACATGAAAGGTAATAACTAAAACAACATATTAAAAGACAGATTCATGAGTATTATGTACCTTTTAGTACAATTGATGCAACCTCTCCACGTAGGTTAGTGATCAGTTTCAATTCCTAGTGTAGAGTCCTGTAGAAATCAACGAACCATGAAATGTTAAATTAATGAAAAATAATTTAAGAAATAGACATGCATTTCAAATTTACAAGAATCTATAATACATAAGAATAAAGAGCATTAACTTATTGAGCTTCTCTTTGTTTCGAGAATAGTTTAATATTCTCTACTGAATAGGGCTAACCACGTGAAGGTGGAAGATCATATGGCCCCTCCCCCCCCTCACATCACTCTCAATTCCCCATACCTAATGCATGTACTTGAAAATAAATGAATTTATGTGTAAATATGTGCTTTTCGTCATAAAGAAACATTCATCATTCCTTCATTGAGTAATTATAACATTCATTCATTGGCAAAAAATATTTCATGACATTATTTTATATTATAAAAAAATAAGATGTCATAATGTTATTATAATCACTTCTTTTTTGGCTTTTTTCTTTTCACAAATTCATAAATCAAATGATCATCTTCTACAACTTCTTCATCAGTTATTCTGTCTGCCTCTGCAACTTGTCTTATTTTTTGCTAGGTCATGTACTTACGACGTGGATGTTGATGTAAGGTGTCAGGATCTACTGCAATAATGAAGAAATGTCAAATTGATATGTTTTGTTATTATCATTAATAAATAAAAAAAATTAGAGTGGTTCTCTTTCCCCGATGGGGCCACATCATGTACTTCATCTTCTTGTCTATCTACCTCATCTTGTACATGATGACCCTCTGCATGATCTGGAGTTGAAACATCAAAGATTACAATTAATACACTATTTGCAATTAAATATTTTAAACTGTAATCCATACTAATTTTTTTTGTAGCACATGAATACATCCATTACCAGGATGCACATCATGACCTTCATTGGGTTGTTCTTCATCCTCTACATTATGTGTATTGTCACTTTCCTGCTTAAAACAAAGAGGCTCAATATTTTATAGCCAAAATTAATAATGAATACACTGCACAAGTAATCAATCTTAAATAAACTTTGTTGATTTTATTTACCTGCGTGCATGATGGATCACTGGAAGACTGTGTTTTCCCAACACCTAAGATTTTTCAGTGTTAAACAACAACTGCAAAGCTGTGATGGAAGCCAAGCCTCAAGTATTCCTCTGTGGGCACTTCGTTGAACCAATCGACCTACAATTTTGCATAAGATCATCAATTTAGATAAAATAAAATGTTTGAGTTATTTATACTTACAATTCGTGCCACCATATTGGAATAACCACCAGGCCCAAGCTTGTGATGGCCATGTTTTTCTTGTCTGGCCTTTGATGTGTCTGGTAGCCTATGAAAAGTTTGAAATACGTTAGATGTTGCAATTTTCATGTAAAAATAAAGAGTAGTACACATATAATTACATTGTTCAAAGTATTGTATACCTTCCTGTACCCGGAGGTAGCTTTCTTTGTTTTCTTAAATCCCTCTCCCTTCTATCATCCAACTAGGCTTTCCACTCCCTTACTAGAATCATTGGAGGGCGCTCATACCTAGGGTTTGTTTCTAGGTTACCCTATATTGGTCCCTCACAATATTTATATGTTGGCCAAATTTATTAAGGACCTCCACTCGGTTGAAGGTCTCACCACCGAACAACCCAATCAAGTGATTAGTGAGCTCATATTTTAAATTTTTACTTTGTTTATCCCACCTTGTGCGGATTGTGGGCCCAAAGATCTCCTATGACCAAACATTTAGAAGTTTATAAAAACCATCATTTCCTGCAAAATCATCATGTGATCATTAGTTTAAAAAGAATGATCTATAAGTTAATTTCAATCGGATTATATATAATAGTTAAACCATTTTTTAAATACCTGGGATCTTCTCTATCTTTATGGGAACAAGATTTTCCATCCACCAAAAATGTGGTCTCTAGTGTTCCTTTGCTAGTGACATGGGAAGATCCAGGAAATGTTGCTTTATTAATATCGATACTAGTCTCTGCTGCATCGACCCCCTGACCCTGTTCTGCATGATCTAGCGTGCGTTGACCAGTAGAGGGTGCACCCACATGTTCCCTTTGGGGTGTCGTGCTATGTGTTGCCAACTGTTCATTCAACAATAATGGCACATGATCATAGGCAAGTGGGTTTATATGCTCATGATGTGATGACTAATCAATAGCATCAATAGTACTAGCAAACCCCTCACCAGGAGTATGTGGATGCAAATAATCCTGTAAAAACAAACCATATTTTAGTTCATGACATATACGAGTAGAAAATATAAAACCATAAATGAATTTTTCTTCTGATTTAATATCCCACAACTTACATTCAAGGATTGATTTCTCATCGTCAAACAATCAATATTTGCTCTAATATCATCTGTTTGTGGTTGAATGAATACCAGAAGAAGGATTTCCAAATTTTTTTAAGGACTTCTTTGTCATTTGAATGGGGTTCAACGATGGTGCAATGTCAACATCACACATGAGCTCATTCACATCGATATATATGGATTGATCTACTAATGGATATGTAGGAGCAACATAAATATAGAAAACATTAATATTGAAATGAAACTAATAGACTCACTAAAAAAAAATAATAATACAACATATTTAATTTGTACAATTACTATGGGTTATACCTTCTGCCCTGAGGATGGTGTCCTATGATCCATCGGGGACTTTCCCCGATCAACAACCTGCAACAAAAATATTGAAAACGTTAATATCGAAATGAAACCAATAGACTCTCGGAAAAACATAATTAAAAAACATATTGCTTATATTTAATTTGTACAATTTACAATGGAGTATACCTGCTGCCCCGACGATGGTTTCATCTGATCCATCGGGGACTTGCCCCAATCAAAAACCTGTAACAAAAACATTGAAAACTTTAATATCAAAATGAAACCATTAGAATCTTGAAAAAACATAATTAAAAATGAGGTATACCTGCTACCTCGAGGATGGTTTCATTTAATGAAACATATTTCTTATATTGCTTATATCGAAATGAAACATTAAAAAAAAATAAGATATTAGGTTCATTAATTACATGTTTGGTGAAATGTTATATGTACCACTCCCATAGTAACAAAATTTGTATCTATTCGATTCAAATTGTAACTAATCAACCACTCTTCCCCTGTAGCTGTTGATTTTATGGAACACACGAAAACATAGTTTCCTTCACGCCCCTCAATAATGCAATTGGGTTGTTTATTTGTAGACCTAGGTTGTGTACTATTTATAAACCCTACAATATTCCTTGATTCTTTTGGCCTTCCATCAATGTACATAATCTCTCCCTTGTTTTGATTATTGTCTTTTAGCTGTAATAATTTGCATACACTCCATATCTGCGCATACTGCATGTATACTGGACTAGCCGCATCCAATATTTGTAATTGTAGCAGGTTCTGACATACTCCATCAATTCAACACATCTTCCGTAACCCACCTTTATGCCATCCATGCAAAACAACCACAAATCGTGTGATGACGATGGTGCAATCCGAAATATCCTCTCATTCACACAAAAATTTGTGTTTAGACGAGGAAGATCCTTGGGTACCCATTGTTTCACTAGATGTTTGTACCTCAAGGGAACTTCGATGTCACCTATGGTCTCATCATCATAAGAACATGACCCCCCTTCAGCGAGAAAAAATTCCATTCGTTTATGGAATTTTCTTCTAATCTTTTGACATCTAGTTGATCTCCCTCTTTTAGGCCTACTAGATGTCTCACTTTCCTCTAGTCTTCCTGAACTTACCTCGCTCAAGGAGGACAGATATGAAAAATACATGTTTGGTTGTACCTGCACTCCATCAAATGAGAGAAATAGTTAACAAACATTTGTAGAAGGCTGCAACAATACCTTGATTAAGAAATATGATTCACAATAATAAGAGTTTCATGTAGATATTGTGAGCATTGGCCTTGTAGATATGTATTCCAACTATGGGAACATTAATATTGCCCAAAAATTGTTTCGAATAATGCCTAAACAAGATGTTGCGTAATAGAATACAATCTATTGTTACCTTTAGTGACATTGTCAGGCTGTCCCAAAATTTGAAATGTTAAGTATTCTTAGAGAAACTCTTAAGCCTCCCTAAATTTTTTTGAATACTAAGGCTTTATTCATTTTCAGAGCCAAAATACTTTGACTCTTTCTCCCTATACAAGATATAAAACATGAGAATTAATGGAATCAGGTCACTTTCATATCAACTTTAGATAGCATTGCAAGATTCATTCCAAGTTATCCTCTTATCATAAAACAAGTCATGAGATCGATAGGAGTCACACCCTCTATCATTTCAGGAAGAATTTCTGTTCATGCCTCAAGTATATTTTAACCCCCAAAATGATTTTACTAGGTGTCACCTCCTTAAACATTTTTGGAGGAATTTCCTTCTTGTTGAGAGGTTTCATTCAAGCCCCAAAATGACTCTAACTTGGGAGATAATCACCTCCCTGACATTTTTGGGAGGGATTTTCTTCTACTTAAGAAGTTGTTGGTAGCCCTACATGTTTTTGCTTTCTGAATGACAAATAACACCTCCTGTAGCTGCCAACACCTCATCTTGTAAATATCACTATTTGAGGGTGATTATTAGGTTATAAAAAAGATGTTTTATTATTCTTGTTTTATTTTTTTATCTCGTGTTTTAATGCTTGATTCATGACTGTAAGCATGAATCAAGCATTAAAATTTGATTTCGCATTGTAACCCTATCCAAAGCTTGGTTTCCAAAAGTTTCAATGTGCTTACATCTACCTCATGTCTCTTACTTGAATGATTTCTTTTAAGTTGATCAAATATCGATATAATGCTTATGTTGAGTTGCTCTTGGATTGGAAGCTTATATTTTGGATCCTTTGTAAAAATACCAAGAATCGATTGGCATTTGGTCTTGTTCTTTTAACATTCTTGGTAAATCAACTCTGATTTAAAAATTTTGATTTGCATTTGGATTGTAAAAACACATCCTCTCCTAACCTTTGAAAATCGAGTATACCCATTACATGTCATGGGAATTAAACGCACCTGGATCGCACCCTGTATTTCATTTTAGTTGGCAAGTTGAATTGACAGACCTCTCATTATGAGCTAGGGTCTTGAGTTATGCTCTGTACTCAAAACGTTCATTACCAGAAATGCCTGATTTTCGTGACTGAAACCCTTATTGATTATGTTATGGTTGCACTGGTGTGTTGCTATTTTGTTTTCATGGTATCAGCTCAAACCTATCCCTCTTACCACTGTCATATAAACCCCCAGTTAGTTCAATTCGCTCTTGTTACAGTCTGTTCAATCCCATTTTTTCCTGCCAGAGACACGTTTTTACGGGAGCGTTTATGAGAAAACCGTGACGAATTAGATCAAACCCTTGAAAACCCATTTCAGAACTGGGCCCATTTACCTTCATAATGAGCCGTTTCTCCAGAAATTGGATCGTTTTAGAGATATGTCTCGACCTTTGGAGGTAAGTTTCTCAGAATTTCTGTTTCGGTTGAGGTAAGCGTTTATTTTATTTTATTTTTTTACAGAGATTCCTACAATGATGGATAAACCTCTGATAGAGAAACATCATGTTTCCTCAATTCACAGGCCATATTTCTTGTATGAAAACCCTCGTGAAAGGGCATTGCCCAATCAGTCTTTGTGTGAGCAACAGGATGCTAGTTCAAGGGTTATTAAAACTCCTGAGCATGAACAAATTGTTTGCCCTAATCCCACTGTAAAAACCAACAAAAAACACCCACGCAAACAACCAAAGAAAAATCAAGAAATAGGGTTTTGTAATAAGAGGCCTGGTCTGTAGTGTACCCTTTCACTACCGAGGTTTCCAATCACTCTTAGTTTACCTTTATACATGAATGATTACATAATTCGTACTGAAATCATAAGCAAATTCTTTTAACATAATTAGACACACTCATACACAGAGTAAGATATATGGGTACTGCTATAATTAATCATTCCATAGCATTTATCATTAATTCATTCGCACAGCGGAAAACATGATACAAAACA
>ML781117.1:419035-436122 GCA_009831015.1 Picea engelmannii | reverse complement strand
CCTATGGGCACAGGCTTACTAGGATACCCTGTCAATCCCTAGAGCATGGTCAAGTGGGCTAATGTAAGATCCAAGCAGTTATTAGAGATAAAAGGAATCAGATGCATATATTTAAAGGTTTCAATGATCAAAAGTGACACATACCATGATACCTGGACCAATTACCTCATGGAGCAAGAACCTCGTCTGATACAAGACCAAGCTGATGGTGATGGATGCTGCTGCTACTGACAAGATAAAGCTGATGGAAGAAGAAAAGATGGGCCCTCCAGGGCCATGCTCAGGTCAATCCTGCTCTCGGTACTCCATGTCTAGGACCTGTGGGCCTCGAGACATGATCTCCTGGTTATCCCTAAAAATCAAGGATAACAAGTCCATCGATAAGTGTCATACTCAACTTAGTCCATCGAGGAGTATCATCACAAGTCAACCCAACTCAGTCTATCGAGGAGTACGACCTATCGAATGTCTCATGAAGCTGCAACCATCAACACTCCCTCTGAACGAGAGGGGCATTCTCTACCACTCCAAGTTTATCACGGAAGTACTTGAACTTCGACTTGGCAAGGGGCTTGGTGAGAACATCTGTAATCTGCTCATCTGTAGGAAGGTACTACACCAGTACTGCTTTCCTCTGCACCATGTCTCTAATGTAATGAAACTTGATTTCAACATGTTTCGATTTGTCATGAGATACTGGATTCTCTGATAGCTTCATACAACTCTAGTTATCACAATGAATCACGGTGGGATCTAGTATCTGCCCAAACAATCCTGCAAGGAGCTTCCGAAGTCACACTTGCTTCGCGAGTTGCCATACATACTGCAATACACTCGACCTCTACGATACTCAAAGACACAAAAGTCTGCTTCCTGCTACACCAGGAAACCATGGCAGATCCCAAATTGATGCAACACCCAAAGGTGTCCTTCCTGTCCAATGCACTCCCTACCCAATCAGAATTAGCATATCCGTACAATCTCATGTCAACACTGGAAGCATATCTCAGGCCATATCCAACTGTGCCTTGCAAGTATCTCAACACATGCTTCGCAGCTACCCAATGCAACTGTCTCGACTGACTCAAACTGGCTAAGTGCACTCACTGCATAGAAAATGTCTGGTTTGGTGTTAACCAGATACATCAATGATCCAAACAATTGTCTATATATAGTCCGATCAATCAAGTCTGAATCGGAAGGAGGCTCACTCAACTTCGTCAGATTCGACACCATCGGTGTAGCCATGGACCCACAGTCGAACATCCCAAATCTCCTCAAGATCTCATTTGTATACTTCCCTGACTTAGGAAGATCTCATCAGCTCTCTGCCACACTTCTAATCCCAAGAAATAATGCATCATGCCAAGATCCTTCATTTCAAACTCAAAGGCTAACTCATATTTGCACCTAGCAATGAGGCTCTCTGCTCCAGTGAGGAATAAATCATCAATGTACAGGACCAAAATCAAGGACTCGCCATTAACTACTTTATAGTAGAGGTTGGGATCTGCAACACTCTTGCTGAAGCCCAAACTCATTAGGTATCCATCAATCCTCACATACCAAGCTAGAGGTGCCTGCTTGAGTCCATACAGGGCCTTCTTCAACCTGCACACATGGGACTCCTTCCCATGAATCACAAAACCATCCGGCTGCTCGATGTACACTTCTTCCTCAATCTCTCCATTGAGGAAGCCTGTCTCCAACCCATAACTGAAGCAAGGGCAATGATCGTCCTAATGGAAGTGTACCGAGGAACATGAGCAAATGTCTCCTCATAGTCTACTCCCTCTACCCGAGAGAATCCTCTGGCGACAAATCTCGCTTTGTGCTTCTTGATGCTCCCGTCAGCTGCATGTTTGATCTTATAGATCCACTTGGAAGTCACCACTGACTTCCCTTCCGACCTTGGAACAATATCCCACACATCATTCTTCATGATGGACTGATACTCTTCCATCATGGCATTTCTCCATACCTGCTAACTAGATGCCTCCTCATAACAAGAAGGCTTAGAATCGATGATGTGGCTCATCGTTGCAACATAGATCGAGAATTTCTGAGGTCTCTTGCTTTCTCTGAAAGTACCACGGGGAGCTACATGTTTCTTTGCCTCCTGCAAAGTTTGACGAGCCCATACAAGTCTCTTCCGGCCTGCTGCAATATTTCTAGGAACATCATCAGGATCTACTGGATGAACTGGATTAACAGGCTCCACTGGCTCCCTTTGAGCTGTTGAAGGATGAGGGGGAGAAGACACCATCTCCTCCTATTTCTCACTGCCAATCTACATGTGAGATCCTCTAAACCTTCTGAAGGATACCTCCTTCTCACGATATGGCTCATCAATGCCATATAACTGCATGCTCTTCTCCTTCAGTACATGAATAAATACTGTCATGTACACAACTCCTTGTCTGGTCAGATTGCTTCATGTCTCAAACTAGAGACTATCTATTATGTTGCTTTCTGCAACCGTCACTATAGCTCCCTCTCAGAGCTATCACTGGTGACCTGCCTCCATGGTATCCTTCATGGAATTTACAAGATAACCTGCCTGGGACAAACAACAAAGCAAGAATATCTCCTAGAGGAGACATCAACTTGGCTTGCAAACAAGTGCATCTCTAGTATTAAGTGGTTAGCATAAAGATCATAACTTCAATAGATCAAGATGCAACTAGATGTTTGTAAGATCACAATAATGCCATAACAACTACACAGTTAGAGGCATATCAATTTAAACACTCAAACCTGGAGTCTTAACTTTTAGGGAGGATGCACTGTTTTTCTGAATGCACTGAATCTGAGATCCCTTTGGATCTACATATTACTGTTTGGATAAGGGTCCCTTGTACATCCCCTGCAAACACATTCATGTTTTGATAGATAATATAACTTGAAAAACATATACAAGTGCATACCTAGAAGTTCGTAGCACCATTCGACTTATCTTCAATTTTTAGATTGGTAATCATTTTCCTGGTAGAAACCCTAAAATTTCAACTTTGATGGATCATCAATCTGAGAGCACCAGTAGGTGCACTGGGGTAGGGCAAGCTGATCTAGGGAAAAATTAATATGAGCGTCCTCCAATAGGTTGCTCAACGAGCTTGACAAGGTTTAGGTCTTGAGCAACGACAAATTGCAGCAATGTGGTAAATCTCACAATCTTCCTTCGAGTGATTAGACTGTTTTGAAGGTAACCAACTCTGATACCATGTTGGATTTTTATAAAATTAGTTAGCATTAGATTTACCATAGCAATTTAGATCTTCTTTTAACATTCAATAATCATATACTGAAATATAAACAAGCACAGGAAGACACAAAGATTTATCCTGGGAAACCCTTCTTCACAAGGGGAGAAAACCCAACAAACTTTTCTTTAGAGAGAATATCCTTGCCAATACAATATAACCATGAGCAAGCTCTATCTACTAGAGCAAGCCAACAAAGAAGAAGCCCAACAATATCTACTTATCTTCACAAGAGATAACCCAACAATATAGCTGCAGCAAAACCCGAGCCAGAGTGCTAGAGTATCTGGCCTCCACTAGCTCACCACCAAGACAACAAAGATAAACCCTAGCGAGGGTTATGAAGAAATCCTAGCCAACCTGCGCCCTTCTTCCTTCTGGCCTGCAACTGCTACTAGGCTTGCGCCATTCTTCCTTCTGGCCTGCAATTGCTACTAGGCTTGTGCCATTCTTCCTTCTTTGCTGGACAACAACTGCTACTACTGCTCTCCACTAGACTTGCACTATGGAGTGAGTGAATGAATGTGACAAATGAGGAAGGCGTCACCTTTATTTATACTGGACTGGGCAGGTGTCTTTTCCGAACATGTGTCTCTTCAAGTAGGGCCGACTTGTCTTCTGGAAATTATATTTTCACTTTATCTTTTTCCTGTGGGGCCGACTTTACTTCTGGAGCATTATATTTCTTCTTTATTATTTTCTTGTGGGGTGGACGTCTCTTTTGGGATCTTCTAATTTCTTTTGGGGCTTCTTCGCACTGTTTAATGGTTTCCTTTGACTTCTTGACATCTTCATCTCTAAGAAAAGTTGTCTCGGAGGTGAATACCTCCCGCTACTACCAAAAAACATCAACAAGGCTGTACTCCTTCGATGCTCGAGAGAGGTGTCACGAAAGGTGAGAATTGGAAATCAAAGAAATCAAAGTCCAACATTGCTAGTTGGAGCAGAACTATAAAGACAAGTACATTTTTACTTGCTTTTTGTGGAGACGTAATACGTAAGTGAGAATGAAAAGATATAAATGGACAAGGTTTGAAAATAATGCTTAGTTGAGAAATTACTTAAAGTCACATTAAAATATTATTTTCTAAGTTTAGAAAAAGACCATTGTGAGTGAAAATATCTTGGTATATAATTGAAAGTCTAGGAAAGGTCTCAAGTCACCATTTGATCCAAGATTATTTATAAAAATAAGAGATGTCTAAAGTTTTCAAATGGTTGATATTTGGTTGTAATGGAGAAATTGAAAAATAGAGGTCAAAGTCCAATTAAAGTTGAAGGTGTAATCAAAGTAAATTTTCGGTGAAGTCATGATATAAAGTTATATTGTTTTTTATGCCATAAAAGTTAATAAGTGCGAGTGAAAAGGTATTAGGTTTGGGTTTGTAAAAGTCTTAGTCACCATTAGAAATGGTATTTTGGTTTTAAGGTAAAAGTGAGTGCAAGCAATAGTTAATTCAAGCATTTTTTTTTATGTAAAGAGTCCAATTAAAGTTGAAGGGTGAGACTATGTAGCCTAAGCCAAAGTGCATGTCAAAGGTAAATTTGTATTAAGAGAAAATTGAATTAGTGATGTAAGGAGTTGAAATTTAGGTTCTGTCAAGTTGAAAGATCCTTGTAATTACTAATAATGAAGTCAAGTCAAGTGTAATTGTGATGAAGTGAGTCAAATCAAGAAAATTTGAGTCCAATAAAAGTTATTGATGTGTAATTGGTTGTAAGAAAATTGACGAAAGGTGCATGATTGGTTGTACCCGACACCTTTATCATTGTTGTATTTTGGGTGCATGATCATTTGTACCCGACACCCTGTGTTTATTGTGTTCTTTCTTAGGCAAGCGAGCGTGATTCAGTTTGCAATTCATAACGGGTAAAGGAGGCAAACAACTACAAAATGCTAATCATGAAATTGAACTTCTTCAACATGATCTTGACGATACACTTCATGAAATTGACAAGCTACACAAACAAAACAAACTAGACAATTCAATAAGGAACAAATTTTTTAAAAAATTTGTTGATTGCACCAGAGAACACATAAGTAAACTAGAAGAAAGGTTGGAATCACTAGATGAATGGGTAAATGATCTTCTCAAACTTAATGATAAGAAAGATCAAAGGATAGAATCATTGCAACAAGACTTACTGGCAAAGGAAAAATTTGTTGTTAGCACTTGAAGGTGAAGTAAGAAGAATGAACCCAGATAAAGTAATGTGTGATACAAGTGATTTGCTTCCAAAGTTTGATAGTTCATCCGATAGCACTGATTTGATTAATAAGGATGTACATGTATCTGTCTCATATTATGAGACTCAACAAAATGATCTTGGTGATATTTTTGAAGATGAAACTTATATTGAAGATGATGATTCTATTGTTGTTTCTGAAGATAAATCTGATAATGAAGATGATGAACTTGGTTGTTTTGAAAAACATTCTAACGGAATTGGTTCCAAACTAATGCATAAAATGGGTTTTGATGGTAAATATTTAGGCAAGAATGGGGAAGGCATCCAAAAGCCCATAGAGATATGTATAAGACCAATAAATGAAGGCCTTGGTTATGAGGGAAACACAAACAATGATGACATCAAATTTGTGAAAGTAGAAACATCGACAACAAATGAATTATCTATAGATAGAAGCCGCAACAACGAAGCAGGAGCAGAAGCAGTACAGAACCAAGTGCAGAAGTAGAAATAATGTTGCAGTCATTGTGGTAGAACATGGCATGTAAAAGAAAAATGTTGGAACTAACATCTTTGCATTATTTGTAGTTCTACCAATCATGATCATCATAAGTGTTGGAACAAAGATATATCAAAGCCTCATATACAAGTACAATGTGGTTGGATTGATGTGCAAGAATCACAAAAATTTACTTCCATGTTGAAAGGATTTTACAAGTTGAAATATTCTAATATACAACAATATCTCTCACATAATTTTTTTTTGTGAGTTAGTTGGTCTTCAAAGTCAAGTTGTTATTAAGGAGTTGTCCAAAGAGTCATAATCACATGTCAAAGGAAAGAATTGTTAGTCTATTCTAATTAAGCCATTTCTTTGAGTAAATCAAATCATGAGTCATTTTGTTGTATTGGTTCGTGGTGATCCTGAAACCACTTGTAAAGGTAAATGGTAAGTCAAAAACCTGGATATGTTGAAATGGTTACGGGTAAGCTGAAGAAAACCCATGAGACGGTTGAGGGCAACCCGAAGAAAAAGCTTGATATGAAGATGAAGCAATTCAGATGATTGACGCAAGATCCAAACTTATCAAAGAATGGTGTAGCTCATGCATGTACAAGAGGGCAATGACAATTGAAGATGCAGAAGACTGAAGATGATGCAGAGTACAAAAAAATGAAGATGATGCAGAGTACAAAATACTGAAAATGAAGACAATGAAATATCCCTGATCCAGCTGATCTGGATATCTACTGCTGAACAACTGTTTTATCACTCAGATCTGATACTCTGGGGGTTTCTAAATGTGTTTGAGTTAATGTTTAACATGCTTGGTGATTTTCGCATGTGTGTTTCATTCATTTATTGTTTAGGCAGTATATATGATGCATGCGAAATAAAGAACAACACCATCTCACTAATATGTATTATGAGGAAAAAACAAGAGATACAACAATATGCTGGAAGCAGATAAAATAGTCATCAGTTAGATCTCATGGATCATCACTGGAATACAAAGCAACTAACATGAAATACCTGTGATTAGAAGATGAAAGCAGATCTGTGCATGCACGGATAGATCGACAAAATGCAGTTCCAGAAACTCACGACAACTGCTGCAAATACTAGAAAACTCGCCTTGATGGACAGAACGGATTGGAAACTGTCCCATACTGAGCACCCTGGCCTCTAGGATGCTCCTGGCAACTGTCGGACTGAAGGAATATGCAAGATAATCCTCGGTCTTGTGCAGCTACAAAAAACCCTCTCCAACCCTTCCGCCCTCACTGGCTGAGTTGCACAATCACTGCAAACTGGATACTCCTGAATAGCATGGTGAAATACCTGGATGGTATCTCTGATAGGCTAGGATATATCTTTCAACACCGAAACCGATCAATGGTGGTGGTTTCCTCCAGAAATCCACAAAACAACAAGGGGGTCGATTTCCTCCTCCTCTGGAAACCGTCTCAACATCAAATCATAACATAATGAGGAATTAGGTCGAATTCCTCCCTTTATACTCTTCCCGATCTAATTCTCCGTTGACATCACTTAAGCTAGGTGCTTTTCCTCCTAAGGTGAGTGATTAATTAATTAAGTCTCCCCCTCAACACCTTCTTCTTCTATTTCTCCATTGACTTTAGATTAAGTGACTTTTCCTATGTTTTTTCCTTAATTCATCGTTTAGCCACTAATTCACCCTTATTTCTCCTCTTGTTCCATGTTTGGCCTGACTATAGTCTATGAGAACAAATAGACTACGAAGTCACTACTTGCTGGCCTACTCTTGGGAAAGGGACATCACTCAGATATCCAGTTTGAATCACAATTATTCCTTAAGGGGGAGTATGAAGGAATAATTCATACCTGTGATAATTATATGGTGACATTATAATATGTGAAAATGAATATAATTCACAAAGGTGTATGTATGTACTATGAATTGAAGATGAAGACAAAGAGAGAAGTTAGGGATGATGTTCTCATGGAGATCACTTGAGAGATTTATGGAGATACTCGTGGAAGATATTGTGGAGATAGTTATGGAGATGATTGAACAAACACTCCTATTATGACATGGTTGTTATGGTCACCTATTCCTATATAAGGGACCTCATTGTACACTATTGTATCATGAGAGAATTATAAATCAATACAATGTAAGGTTTTTGGATATTGTTCTTCTTATGTTTATGAATGATTGTTCATGGTTGCTCTTAAACCAATAGTAGCATCCAAGGTGGAGAGAGGATGCATCTCATCTCTGCATGTTATCTGAGCCAAACCAAGTGCAAAGTCCTCCATCAAGTGGTTGGGTAAGGTGTGGGTGCACTATTCAAAGTATGGGCTTCCTGCCCATAAGTGTGCCATCATGATCGTATCTCTCAAATCCAAGCTCATCTGTCCATTGTCCAAGACCCAGAAGGTGCGAGAGCCTGTATCTGAGTGTGTCAAGCCATCCAATGATTCAACGCTTTGCATCACATGTGCCATATCCTACACAACGTCTTGGGTGAAAGCAAGGGACGTCCTTCAAAGAACCATGTTAGGTGCATCCAAATCAAACCAACAGTAGCGTCTAAGGTGGAGAGAGGATGCATCTCATCTTTGCATGTTGTCTGAGCCAAACCAAGTGCAAAGTCCTCGATCAAGTGGTTGGGTAAGGTGTGGGTGCACTATTCAAAGTATGGGCATCCTGCCCATAAGTGTGCCATCATGACCATATCTCTCAAATCCAAGCCCATCTATCCATCGTCCAGGACCTAGAAGGTGCGAGACCTTGTATCTGAGTGTGTCAAGCCATCCAATGATTCAAAGCTCTGCATCACATGTGCCATATCCTACACAACATCTTGCGTGAAAGCAAGGGACATCCTTCAAAGAACCATGTTAGGTGTATCCAAATCAAATCAAAGTATGGAATCAAGTAAAACCAATGTTCACAAGGTATAAAAGTCCTTAGATCATACAAAGTAAGCTATTATTTAAGATAGAAACCACATAAACAGTTCCCATCAAGTATCCCCTTCAAATTTCACATTAGCTCGGGACTTTATGTAAGTTGGCAAGTTTGAATATGGGAGGACCATCATTAGACTCTATTAGGTGTTTCCAACCCAAACAAGAAAGAAAAGACCCAAGTGGAGGGATATATCTCGGGGAAAGCAGGAAAGAAAATAACCCTTCAAGAGTAAGTGTGATAGTGGAATGTGCTGGGCCTACTTAATGGCTTATGGAGTCATTTGGTCCATTTCTATGAGCGCCTTTGTGGAGGGTGCACTTGCTCTTGAGTTACCACTTTCTAGGTGCTACGTTTTCCAATCCCTTAATCTGCCTTTTATATTGTCCTTTCATTTATTTGCAAGTCCCCTTTATAAGGTTTCAAGCATTAACATTCATTGCTTTGGGACGGGGTGTCAATTTTCACATGTCTTTATGTGACCAATTTTTCAGATTTGAAAATTGTCACCTAGTGAACTAGTAGTCAAAGCCTAGCTGTTATTACTGAACAATTTTACACTGAAAATTATGACTGAAAATTATATGCAGTGGAAAGTTGGAAACACAAAAGATTAGAGATGAACCATCAACAACTGAGACATAAATTTCTGTTCTGTAATATTTATCAAATTCATAAATCTTAGGGAAAAACTAGCCCTCCTAGTCAACACACTCTGATCAAAAGCTGGACAACCTTATCCACCAAAAATATCAGCAAAATTCTGAAGAAAATCAGTGAAGTACAACTAAGCAATTCACCGGAAGAATTCTCTCTGCTTGAACGATATGCTGCTGCCACCTGTACCTGTGCTGACGTCAGCAGTACGGACTGCAAACTCTGCCAAAAATCACACGTGCGAGCTGTCTAGTCCCTCTCACGTGCGGACTTGCTGCCACGTGGATCTGCTGCTGCTTCCACCTCACACGTGCGGATATGTCTGTACAGTACCTGCTCACACGTGTGGCTGTGATCTCTCTCACAAGTGTGACAATTCTCTCCCTTTCTTCTTCACACGTGTGTGTCTCCATGGCTAGAAAGAAGCCTTCCTTGGCTAGGTCAAAAACATAAAATTTCTCCTCAAAGCCTAGATCAGATTTGCCTCATAATTTCAGATTCCTCGCGGAAATTTCTAAGTTCCTAGCACAAGTGCACCTCACTTATGCTATCTCCATTATGCACAATGAGTTTAGGATCCCTTTCTAAACTCAACATTTAATTAGAATATTTTTAATCCTCTTTGTGGGTGTGGCACCCCCACACAAACCCACAAAGTCCATCACCTTGCCCATGAGGCCCTAGACTCATTCTGGGGCCGATTTTGACGAAACAAAAGGCAAAACATGTGCCAACGAAATTTCCCACATGCCTGGCAGCTTGGCCTCTTGTGGGAATACCTTCCGAAGCTACAAAATCAACACTCCCTCCCTCTTAGCGAGGGAGGTATCCCATCCTCCAACCACTGGATGCACAATTGTCGCACACAATAGATATAGCTCTGAATTTGCCACCTCATCTACACTCCAATCCTGACTGGGTAATCCCTTTGTCACTGTTGCAAATGGGTCTGTAAACTTTGTCATTGAAAGAAGTTCTGTTGTCAAGTCTGTTTAATTGGCTGCATCCACAGTGACTGGAGAAAAAACTTAGAACTACTGTCTGGTCTGTCTGATTGGCCACATCCTTGGTCACTGAGGCAAAATCTATTTGACTGGTTTCATCCTTGGTTACTGAGGAAAAATATGTCTGACTGGTCGCATCCTCGGTCACTGAGAAAAATCCTACTGTCCAAGCTGCCTCACTGGCTACTCCCTTTGAAACTGAGGCAATTCCTGTCTCCTCTATCACTGTAGCAAAACCTATTGAATCAACTGGATTCTCCATGGAAGGTACACAACTCTTAGAAGCCTCTTGCTCCTATATCTCCTGTCTAACCTCCTCAACCCATGAAACCTGTCTTCCAGTCATGGAAGATGTCTCTCTCCCATCTGAACCTGAGGGGGAACTCCCTTTGGATGAGCATCTCTCCCTCTGAGCCAACTAACTCTCCCTGAGATCGGGCTCACTTTGAGATTGCATTTCGTTTGAAACCTGACTCCCTCTGAGTTTGCATAACCTCTGGGGCCGTCTGCTCCCTGTCCATTGTCCTCTGCATAGCCCTGGGAGGCTTCTCCTCCCTCCTGGATCCCGAGGGTCGTCTCCCTCTGAACTCTGGCTCCCTCTGAACCTGTACTACTGGTGGGGCCGTCTTCCTCACCTCTGGTAGAGCTACTTGCTCCTCGTCTTGTGTCTCTCTGCCCCTGCAGGCCACAACACCCATAGGCTGGCCTCTTAGCCTATATAGGTTTCCCTCCCTAACTCCAAGAACCACTGCTGATCTGAAGCTAGTCCATTTGGGCACAAACAGTACCTGTCCATATCGAAGCATTACATGATAGCCCTTCCTCTCAATTTCTGAAACTGAGAGGACAGTCCTCCTGAGTTTTGGCACCCATAACACATTCGACACCCTCAGTGTCTCCGCTGACTCCAATCGAAACGATACGGTATCGGATCCTCGTACTGAATGCTTGGCTCCCGTACCAAGCTCCACACATAAGTCTAAGCCAGTTTCTGTGAGAGTGTTAAACAAGTCTCGTGCACCTGTCATATGGCAAGATCCTCCGCTATCCACCAACCATCTCTCCCTGCTCGAGACAATACCTAAAATACCAGAGACCAACAAGATCTCCCTCTGGAACCTTTTTGCAACCTCATCAACATCTGTTGCTGATGCCTGCTGCCTTCTTCCCCTTCCCCTCCGGAGTGGACACTGTGAAACATAGTGGCCAAAGTCATGGCACTCAAAGCATTCGATCCTGCTAAGATCTTTCTTTCGTCTCAGTTCTGGGGACGCTTCTCTCTCGAGGGAATCTCTTCTCCCTGATGGACCTCTTTTGTCTGGAGAACCCCTTCTGTCCCTCCTAGTGCAGGTTGCGAGGCCCTGGTTCTCATCACTGCCATTCTTCACTGGACCATCCAAATCATCCTTGGACACCAACTGGGTCTCCTCCTAGATACAATCTGTCCATATTCTGTCAAATTCTGGTAACTTGCCTTGTGCACAAATCCCTTGCACAAATGGCTCCTAGGACCTGGGAAGACCTCTCAAGGCTACATTCCCCAATTCATCATCTTGCACTGTCTCACCTATGGCTGTGAGCTAATCTCTGATCTAAGTAATCTTCATGAAATGATTGACAACTGTATCCTCACTGGTCATCCTGACAATCTGAAGCTGGTGCTTCAAGTGTGGCATCCTGCCAATATTCTTGTTTTGGTAAAGAACCACCAAAGCATCATACATATCCTTGGCAGTGGCTTTCTCGACAATATGAGGAATCAAGTGGTCCTTCACAGACTCTAGCAATACTCGCTTGGCCTTCACTTTCTTCTTCTTGTGAGCTGTCAACTCCTATGGATTAGTAGGAGCTACAACCACATCCTCAACATACTCCTTGAGGTCATTTTCTTCTAGTAGAAGGAGAACCCTTGCCTTCCATGCATGGAAGTTGGTTGCCCCTTCCAGCTTGTCCTCAAGCTTAATGTGTTCACCATCTTGACCTACCCGGAATAAGAACAAGAACAAGTACAACAGTCTTCCAGTGTTCTAGCTAACAATCTGTCTCACGATGATCCTCTTCTTTTCAGATCCCAAGCTTTGATACCATGTCAATTTTCACATGTCTTTATGTGACCAATTTTCAGATCTGAAAATTGTCACTTAGTGAACTAACAGTGAAATCCTAGTTGTTATCACTGAACAATTTTACACTGAAAATTATGACTGAAAATTATATGCAGCGGAAACACCAAAGATCAGAGATGAACCATCAACAACTGAGACATGAATTTCTGTTCTTTAATATTTATCAAATTCAGAAATCTTAGGGCAAAACCAACCCTCCTAGTCAACACACTTTGACAAAAAACTAGACAATCTTGTCCACCAAAAATATCAGCACAATTCTGAAGAAAATCAACAAAGTACAACTGGGCAATTTGCCCAAAGAATCCTCTTTGCTTGACCGATCTGCTGCTATCACCTGTAACTATGTTGACGTCAGCCATATGGCTGCTGACGTCAGTAGTACGGACTGCAAACTCTGCCAAAAATCACACGTGCGAGCTGTCTAGTCTCTTTCACACATGAAGACTTGCTGCCATGTAGATCTGCTGCTGCTGCCACCTCACACGTGCAGATATGTCCGTACAGTATAGCCTGTCTGTACTATACCTGCTCACATGTATGGCTGCTCCACACGTTGGCCTGTACAAACACGTGCGACTGTGATCTCTCTCATGTTGATATTATGGTAGCTACGGGAGGTTTAACCTTCATGTGTAACCTTTGTCTAGAATAGAATATTCCGGAAGCAAGAGAAACCCCAAACAGATGTGTAAAAACCCTAGAAGACAAGTCGACTCAGTAAAGAGAGGCTAGCAATCCAATAGCCAAGACAGGCTAATGCACCAAGCAATAATAGAACCCAAGCTGATCAGATAATCCCACCCAGAGGCTAGCACACACCTTCCCAGAAACTTGCGCACAAGCTGCAACTGCACCTGCGCAGATCCAGTTCTCTCTGCAACTGCTGAGATGAGAATAATGAGAACTAGCGCCCTATATTTATAGTAGTCTGGGCAGTTTAACTGGGGCCGACTTCTCCTTCTGGGTATTAATAAATTCATATTAAATATATTTCTGCAGCCGACAACCTGTCTAGGGTTTTCTTCATTTCTTTGCTTCCTTCCGGAGTATTCTAATCTCGTCATAGGTCACAATAGAGGTTCATACCTCCCGAAGCTACCATAATATTAACACTCTATCTCGCGATTTATTTCATCGTGAATGTTAGCATTAGGTACCATCCTCCGAAGACAAGTAAAGAGGCCATCCATCACCTCGTTAACAAAGTCTTGCATTTGTAGGAAAATGCAGGGTTGAGGAAAAGCGCTGCTGCATGAATGGGTCGATGGAGCATTCCGATCCACCGACTATCAATCAAATCCCATATCATCATTTGTTTGTTGAACCCAGGGGTACTTTTTTCCTCATAATAAGCTCGGATAGATTCTTTGGCCTTATCCATGGCCTCATACAAATAGCCCAGTACGGGCTTATCACCATCAACCAATCTCAGAACCTTTACCAAAGGTTCAACAACGGAGCAAACTTCTTCTACTCCTTCCCAAAAGGAGTCACTGTACACCAATCTAGCAATGGCTCTACCATCCTCTCGCCTGCTATATTTGCAATCACGCCACTCACTAGAAACAAACATTTTCTTCAACTCATACTGACATTGAAGCAAAGACTAGAGCGTGAGGAAGTGTGTCGCAAAATGTGTGATTGCCAGACGTCGCAACTCCCTATCTTTGGTGTATGTTCTCATGAGGTTGAGAACAAAAGCATGGTTATATATGTACTTAGGGATGCTCTTCACCTGATCAATCACCTCCTTGACGAAGGGAATTTTCCCCACATCCTCAAGCATCAAATCAATGCAGTGTGCAGTGCATGGAGTCCAAAACACTGTGCCATGCCTCTCCATATGCATCCTACCAACAACCACATAATTAGCTGCATTATCTGTCACGATTTGCACCACATGGTGTGCACCAATCTCCTCGATGAACCCATGCAACAACTCACATAATAATGCTGCATCTTTCACATGTGCGGATGCATCAACTGATTTTATAAACATGGAACCTTTAGGACAATGTACCATAAAATTGAGAAGGGTCCTACCCTTCCCATCTGTCCATCCATCAGACATCACTGTGCACTCGGAGCTTTCCCATGATTCCTTGAACTCCTCCAACCTGGCATTGATGTCCTTCTTCTCTGCTTGAAGAATAGGCCCCCACAACTCCTCATATGAAGGGGCTTTAAACCCCGGGCCAACAATTGCAATGGCATCACACATCGGCTGCCAAAATGGGTTGTTTCTGGTGATGGTGAGAGGTAAGTCACTCCAGAAAAGATACCTCCCCATTAACCTGCTTGCTTCTTGTTGCTCCCTTTTTTCAACCACTGATTTAATTGATGGTTGTGCTCCAGGTCCAGTTCTTGGAACAAAGTAAGATGGGATCTTCCCAACAGGGGAATCTGCGGCTGTGGAGCCCCTCCCACTACCCTCAGTGGCATGGGCAGATATCCCTGGTGAACATTGATATATCTTAAAAGCTGCAAGTTCAGCTTTTTTTGTAGCCGACTCTTCCTTCTTACTGTTCTTTGCATTAATTGAATCATGGGCAACTCTCATAATCTCTGGGCTCATGTTTTTACAAGGCCCAACATCAAACCTCAGAATTTTGGCCAAATGATATTTCAACTTGTATACTCCTCCTTTAATACGTGTCCCACATAATTTGCAAAATAAAGAATTTCGGTTTGTTCCTTCTTCAGGGTCACCATACTCCCACATTGGATCCAAGGCTCTAGGCATGTTTGCTGAGTGCTATGGGAATGGACCTAGGGCAAAAAAACACAAGAAGATACATTAAACCCCACTTGAAAAACAAATTGCAGCATATTAATTTAAAAAATCAGCCATCCAAAGAAGAATGTTAGCCATGAAAAATGGCATCAACAAGGTGGCTAAAAAACTAAAAAAACAAGCTAAATACCCCATTGAAATTTTCCAAAAAAACCCTTACATTTTTTTTGTTCTATAAATTATTGGCAAGATGATAAAAAAAAAAACTAAATCTAAGCAAACAAAGAAGCAAGAAAACATGCAAGTGTATGGAAACAATTGGCATACAAATTGGGAAGGGCATACATACCTGTGCTTGGAGGTTGTGTATGAAAATTTAAAAGATCCAATCGGTTGAAGTTTGAACCTTGCTCCACCACAAAAATGTTCAAAGTTTGTGGATGAATCCACTACCCTGCCTTTGCACACCTCAAAAATGCTTGATGGTCTCCAGAAACTTCTTCCCTTGCTGCTCCACACACAAAAAAACCAGAATGACAAAAAAAAAAAGAATCGGGCTCTTTATCCCACGACCTTGGCTACTGTGGCGATTTGTTCCGATTTTTTCCGTGTTTTTCCCGAGTTTTTCAAAAAAACGCGCTTTTTTAGAAAACCAAAAATCACGATTTTTTCTTCTGAAAAAATCGACAAGTTGAAAAACTCGCACTTTTTCCGATTTTTGCCGATTAATCGACGATTTCTTCTACTAGGGTTGAAGGTAACCCTCTGCCCTTATGTTTTGCTTCATTTGATTTGTTGAAAGAAGATTTCAAAATCGTTAACAAAACAGAGGAGTGCAAACCAATGCAAAATCACCATAGTTTACTGGAGCAAGCTCACAACAACATAAATTGGCAGCAACCTTCTCAGGGTTTCAATGATCCTGTAGCTAATTATATGGAGGATTTTAGCAGTCAAATTTTGTAGCCATTGGACAACCATGAATTTGAAGATGGAGGAGATGACGAGTTAGTGTCAGAATTGACCATGTCTTTCGTGCCAACAAAGGTTTTATTGGAGCAATCTTATGCAGATTCTCAACCCTTTTATGACAATTATCAATTAAGTTTTTATGAAAACAAAATAGCAGTGGGAGGGCTGATTCAAAGTCATATCATTTCGCATATTTTTGAGGATCCTTTTGCAGTGTTCTTGGAGTCAGTAAGTGAGCTCAAACTTTCAGACTTTTCAGTTTTTGTCAATATTGAGTTTGACTACAAGATTTTATTTGAGTTGTCGTTAAGCAAGTACTGCATTTTGTTCATGAACAAAGATATGCAAGAAAATCAAACAACGGATAAAGTGCTTATATGGTTGCACTGGATCTTTGACTTCACTTGATTAACAACTCATGGATCAGTTAGAGCGGGAAGGTGTGTAAATAAGCTCAACACTTTGAGCATCTTTTTCAGTAGTGAGTTTTCATTTTAGTTTTTAGTTTACAACATTGTTTTCAGATTCCACTGTACAGTTTGAAGAGTGGGTTTGGTTTCAGTTGGAGGACACTAGTCAGTTTGCAGGTTGGGAACAACCCAATGGATGAAGGTACCTGGTCAACGGGTTCTTTGCTGCCTCACAGGGAGGACAACATCCCCATTGGAGCCGATGTT
>ML781117.1:400962-418935 GCA_009831015.1 Picea engelmannii | reverse complement strand
TCCTCTCTGATGCAAGTCCAGGCCGGTAGTGATGGAGGCTGGTACTGCTGACAGGACAAAGTTGGCTGAGAAGAAGAAAGATGGGCCCTCCAGGGCCATGCTCAAGTCGCTCCTGCTCTCGGTACTCCATGTCTAGGACCATGCGGGCCTCGAGACATGATCTCCCAGTTATCCCTAGATATCGGGGATAACATGACCAAATGAAAAGGAATCTTTGAAAACGGAAAGATGCTTTTGTCAAGCACGAGCCCATTCACAAAAACCTCTCTCAGTTTCTTCACAGGTGTCATAGTTTGGGATATTCGAAGGGATCTTTTCAACCTATTTTCAGATTTAAATATTTAATGATTTCATGTTTTAGTTATTATCTTTGGGCGCAGATCTCGAAAAACTGGAGAAGTTTTTTGAAAATTGAAAGAGGCTTTTGTCAAGCACGATACCATTCACAAAAACCTCTCTTAGTTTCTTCACAGGTGTCATGGTTTGGAAGATTCGAATGGATCTTTACAACCTATTTTTCAGATTTAAACATTTAATGATTTCCTGTTTTAGTCATTATCTTTGGATGCAGATCTCGAGACACTGGAGAGGAATTTTCGAAAACTGAAAGAGGTTTTTCTCAAGAACGGGTTCATATACAAAAACCTCTCTCAGTTTTGTAACATCTATTATGATTTGAGAGATAAGATGTTATTTTTGACCCCTATTTTCCAGAAAATTGATTCCTATTTCCTAGCAGACAGTTCTAAACGTGTTGCTATAATTTTGTAACCAGATCCAACTTTTGGAAGTAGTTGATCTCGACCTCCTCAGCCTGGGGAAGAGTCTTTTCTATATATATTTGTAATTTTGATTGACTAAAGAGAGGTTGGCAGAAGCATAGAGGACATTTTTCTTGAACATTTTGTAAGCTTTCTGAAGTTAAATGCAATATTAGTGCAGAAGTACAACGCTATTCATACCAGAGATTCTTGTTGTGGTGATTTGAAGTGT
Organism: Picea engelmannii; assembly: GCA_009831015.1. Lineage (NCBI taxonomy): Eukaryota > Viridiplantae > Streptophyta > Pinopsida > Pinales > Pinaceae > Picea > Picea engelmannii. The sequence continues at coordinate 417,942 of ML781117.1, read as the reverse complement.
GTTTCCCTTTCATGTATGTATTTCATGTTTTCTTTCTCATTTCATCTGCAACTCTTATATACTTAAATTGAAAAGCTAATGGTCTGAAATTCCTCTGTTATTGATGCTTTAGATTCAAGCAATTTAAGTACTGTTATCTCTTCTTAACTCAATCAAAATTCATTTCAGCTGGTGCTCTAAATGTAGTTATTTGTTTTCCCCTTCTTCCATTCTACAAACAACAATATTTAAATTGAAAGATTATCATCTATCTAGCCTCTGCTTCTTTGATAGTTCTACCCACCAGTCACTGATAGTTCCATTTGCTTCAAAGTTGACTCCATGCCCAATAGATTTTCTTCCACCTCTTCCATCAACCACATCTTAAAACTTTATCTCCATTTCAGATCTGGCCACTGAGCTTAATATACAATGAGAGAGCCCTTTATGGTTTGGAAAGGCCATATTCCAAGCCCAAAGTGGTCTGTGGTTACCTTTGTAGTTTTCCTCCCGCAGTGAAGGGAAATTACAAGGTGATAACTGATACTAAGCAATTTGTCTCTTTCTTGGTCATCAAGGATTGTCATAACATACTCAATCATTTCCAACATTCTAATACAAGTTCATGGTTAATGATAATCTACATCTCAATTGGGAAACTCGTGTTACATTTGTTAATCATACAAATGCTTTGCATGCTTTATTTCACCCCTAACTTAAGGCAATTTGATTGTTTGATTAATCACATTCATAATCAATCTAAGCTAAAGTTCTCTTCCACATCTACAACAAGTAGCTTGATTGACCTTAGGGATATCGCCGTAGACTAGGATTTCCTATTCTTCTTAGTTTGAGGTGTGGGGCAAGGCCACTGAGGTGATAGTGGGTGGCTTTCCTGATAGTTGCTTTTAGGCTCTCATGCTTTATGGTTAAACTTTCCCATGTAGTGAGTGTTTGAGCAATAACAAGCTCAATTGGTTGAACCATTCATCCAAGGCATGTTGCCGATTGGGAGTCCATGGGTCATGTTGACCGCCTCTTCAACTAGGAGGTCAATTCCATGTACCATGAAGATATGCATCAACAGATGCAAACATGTCGAAGACTTTTTGGTTCTACAGGGCATTTTTTTTGCTCGAGCACACAGTTTTGTATGCGGGATTACCGCACCCCTCCGCGGTTTTATCATGTAATAGGTCTACATGGATCATGTTAGGTCAGTTGCCTTAGGGTTTCTTCATTAGGAGAGTTCCTTTTGCTGAGTGTTTTTTATCCTCAGGAGGTTAATGTGGCCTAACCAGCCGGGTTAATCTCCCTTGAGTTTTTCACTCCCACCTAATAAATCCTCCAAAGTGGTGAAAGGCATTCTAATGAAGTCATTCCTAGGTAGCCAGTGTTTAGGAATGTTGTAAATGACCATGTAAGACAGCGTGCGAAATTTCGCGGAATTCCATCAAGTATAGCCAGGCTTTTTTTAAGTTTCGGAATTAATTAATTAATTAATTCTGGGTATTTAATGTAAAACTTAGATCCTGAGATTTTTGATAGGGGTATTTGTACTCAAAAGAAAGCTAATGAGACCCCCTACACTTGTGGACCAAGTTTCAACTTAGTCAGACAAGTTTTGCTAGGTTGCTTGTCCACTTAAGAGTTTTTTGGAAAACGACGTTTTTAATTGCCAAACCCAGGACATGGGCAAATGTCAATTTTGTAATAATGAGTCAAATTAGGTGAAGTAAGTGGCAAATAATGATGAGAGGGACCCCACCATACCTTTCTCTCCCACTCATACGCCCTTCCCCTCCTATCCACCCACATCACTCAAGGGAGTGGACTCCACACTCCCAAAACCCACACATCACTCACCTCACGTAACCCACGCATTCTATTATGGACATGCGCCCCCTTGCATTTAGTTGTTCACTTAATTAAAAGCGTGGGCCTCCCCTACTCCCTTCCTCCACCAATCGCCTACCTTTAAGGAGTGTGGACTCCACACTCCCTCCACACTCCTTCCACATACCATCCCATACCTCACGGCCTTCCCTTTGAACTCATGCCTTTCCTTTCTAAAACGTGGAAACATCAAGTTGCAAGTTGGAGTTTGTTTGGAAGCTTCCGTGGGTCTTTCCCTCCACACTCACGCTTGTTCCTTCCACACTCACGCTTTTTCCTTGCTACCTCATGCTTTCCCCTTGAAAGCTCACGCTTCTCTTGGCAACTTACCTCCTCACTCTTGAAGAAGGATGGAAACACCTCACCTGGATGGAAACTCACCTTTAAAGCAATTCATGGGTCTCTCCCTTAATCATGTACAACTCCCTCACTTGCCAAATTCACCCTCATCCCTTGCTTTCTCCTCATCCACTTCATCCACATTCCATTCCCCTCACCCTAAAAGCTTAGTTTCTCATTGGCTGCTTTCCCCTGTGAGTTGTTTTGTCTCTTGGATCTTTGACAAGTGTTGAAGATCCAAGAGGGGTCTTCTTGGCTTCTCAAGCTATTTAAGAGACCCCTCACTCCCTCTTTCAACACCTTTCATTATTGTACTGTTATGCTACTATTTTCTCACCATCTTATTCTCTTCCTCTCTCATTATTATTGTCATGTTTCTTCATTGGTGTTGCTCTTGAAGAACTTGTAGCAATTAGTTGCTACAACTTCTTCCATTTGATAATAAAAGGGAATGCTTTGGAGGATTCAAGGATCTCAAGATTTGTCTGGGCTCTTTACATGCATATGAGGTGAAATCATTTGGTTTTAAATATTTGTGTGATTATAGGTAGATTGTTGGCTAAATTAGTTTACTTAACTAAGTTTAGCGATTGTATAGTTGCTAGCTTATTTGATCTGCATGTACTAATGATTGAAATTAGTTTTGATTATTAACATATGCCATCATTATCTATTTTCGTCTCACATTCTGTTTAAGCTTTGCAGGACACTTCAAGGAGAGGATATTGGGATAAGTCCAAGCACGGATTTGCCCTTACTTCTCACTTACACTCCAAATTATTTCTGATATTATTCACCTTCTTTCATTCTTGATTTTAGTAGCTAATGTGTTTAGATAGGTCACCTAAAATCATATAATTTTCTGGTTTACATATGTAAGAAATTTCTGCCTAAAAACAAAAATTTCATTAACTTTTTGAGTGTGTTGCAGCTCAAATCAGCAAGCAATAACTTGTTGATTTTTGCAGGTTCTTACCAGGACAAGAGGGCATGCTGCCCAAATCACATGCACAACACATCCTCCAACAACTCCTCTCACTGTGGTAACATTTTCTTCTTTCCGATCTACTCTAAAATACTGTAAACGCAAGCCCGAAGGAGTTGTACCCAAGCGGCTTGCTCTCCTTTCCTTCAGTCTTTACTTTGCAAGCTTAGCTAGATTAGTCGTGATTTCTACATGCATGCTTAACTAAAATAATCTAGAATAGATCTCACACTTAACACATGCTAGCTTAGAGCCCGTGGTGGCTTAGATTAGATCTTTATTTTCCATTGCATGCAAGTTTCAGTTTCTCTAATATTTATCTTACACATGTGCATGCTAACGCCAGTTTCATAAAAACATAAAGTAATCATCTTTTACAATTCCGCAAGTTACGTTCGGTTTCTACACTTCATATGTGCAATCTAATAAACTAAGAACTCAATCATTAATTCCGGTTTGGGTCCCCAAGGCCTTTTCCGGAAACCAAAATTTAACTTGCAATCCATTGTCTAAAGGCTTTAGCCTTCTTATCTTTCAATTTTCAGTATTTTGGCAATCTCTTGTTGAGCAAGCTACAAACACTCAATCACACTTCGCAATATTTAGCTCATAGGTCTATATTAATTAGACTTAATAAGACACCATAACTCACCATCTTCGCCATTTAAAAACTGGGGTTTTGAGGAAAGCCACGGAAAGTTTTTCAGAGTACTCGGCCTTAGGGTTGACCTGTGAAGCTAGGGTAGACCTCGTTGCCTCACTTCTTGAGCATCCAACAACCACTTGGTAATAGGGGGAGGAGAGTTTTTGGGTTGACACCTAGATAGGGTTAAAATTAATCTCACACCTAATCACTCAATTTAATTTTCAATCTACAACATCAACAATACATTTACACACTTGCAAGTTCACTGATCTCATTGTCTTTCAATTTACATTCATATGCAAACTATCTTTGATGTGTTGTAGAAATAATATCTAAGTGGTTACATCTTTTATCTGGAATATTTGGCTTTCCATGTTTTAATCTATCCTTAATTCTTGTACTCGTGGTGTGATCCTTCAAGAAGTGCGCATCCACCTGGAGGCATTCTCTTGATTGAGTCTTGAGTGCTTTGCGTCTCTTGGCCATTGAAAAGCAGTCCAACGAAACTCTATCTGTTGTGAGCATGCTTGGCTTCATGTGTTGATGATTGCTTTATCTCGAGTATCTTTAATTCCTGCACATGCGAGTAAACGTGTTAGTATATTGTATATCTTGTATTTAACTTAGTCTTAATTTGTACATCTTAAGCATTCCTTTGTATATCTTGTATCTAGTCTAAGGTAGCTTTATATCTGATATATTCTTTGTGTCTAGTTATATCTATCTTGTTGTACTCTAGTAATACTTTGTAACTTGTAATTATCTTGTAATGAACACCCCCTTAACTTAGTTGACCCCATTGCCCAATCTTAGGCACTAGTCTTAGTTTCCCTAGGAAAAGGTCTGACTCTCATACTTAGATAGTTGCATCTTGCATTTGCTGATTGACATCATAGGCTAGATTCCCCCTGACCTTTTAACTAATTAAAACCAACTCCTAGAACATTAAAACTCTTAATTTCATCTAGTAACTAGGGTCTACCCCCCTTGGCTTCCCTAGGAGTTAGCCTAGACGGAAGAGGTTCAAGTCAAAGTGACAGCGTGGACTTTGAACCTAGGCATTGTGCCTCCGAGGACACACTAAGTGAGCAGGACTTAGCTCACGTTTGCAAGTGTGTATAAGGACGGCAACAGGTCATATGTTCAAATCCAGTTGAGTCCCTTAGGGTTACTGTAATGTCCCCATTTTGGGACATTATAACATTACAGAGTGTTATGCCTATTAGAGTAGCCAGACAGGGGTGACAGAGAGTTTGGGAGATATTGAGGGGTTTTACTGGACCCGACTTGCATCGTTCATCATTGGGATCCATTTCGCATAACTTGGCTTGGTTCCCTTACATTCCGGTGATTTCCGTAATTTTGAGTTATTATGGGTCATATCTTAATTAAATTCACTAAGAAGGTCATAATGGGCATATTACTCGGAGAAACCTCTTAGTGTAATAGCTCATTGGAATCGAGAAGAAGAGCATTACAAGATAAGATGATGAGAAGTGACTTTCGGTGGCTAGAGAAGCCATAAGGATGGATAAATCACTTTTTAGAGGTAAAATGGTTAATTAATTAATTAATTAATTAAGTGATTTAATCAAGGAATAACAAAATAAAGTAAAAGTCACTTAGAGGGAAAAGGTCAACAATGAATTAGGGTTTCAACAATGAATCAGGGTTTATGAAAGCTAAAAGAGAAGGGTCAGCGACCTAATTCATCATTATGCGGATTATGACTTGTCATTGAGGAGAGAGGCGCATCTTAGGAGAGATACTTCAGTGGATTCGAGGAGGAAGAAACCAGTTGGTTGATTTCGGTGTTGAGAGACACACCCTAGTCACCGGGAAGATCACACAGGTCTTCCATCATTCTTCAGCGATAGTTACACAGGGTCCAACAGCAAGGGCGCACTTATCCAGGGTGAGGGCATAGCTCCTGAGGAGGTTCATTGGATCAACTTGTCCCATCCAGGGAGAGTTCAGAGATTCCCCTCCGACCCAATTGAGAGAAAGGCAAGGCGCATCTTCGCTTGGTTCCTCGTTAGATTCCGACGGAGGAATCATCTGGGGCGCATTTTCCAGAGTTGGGAGTGCGACACTTTTGGCGGACACATTTGGGGTTCTCGAGCGATCATCAGATCAAATCCAGGGAAACTCTTCCGACCGATTTCCCAGTAGGCCAAGGCGATCATTTTGAGATACATCTCAACCGATTCCGACGGTGGAATCACTAGGGCACATTTTTCTAGTGAGAGAGGGGCGCATTCCCCAAGGGGGATCCATCTAAGGTCCAGACACACCAACAGAGGGGCCGGCCAGTCATCAGGACTGAGAGCTAGAGCAGGGAGCACCATTTGGGACAGTTTCCAGGCCATTCCGAGAAGTTTAGCCACTAGGGTGAACTTTTCGGACTTTCAATAGTTACCGTGCGAGCTGCCACAGTTCCAGCTCATCCATTGACCCTGCAGTACTCATCTATTATCGAGTATTATCTTTTAGTTGGCTTATTGTATTCCGGCTAAGTTCCTTTTGTCATTTGATCTAGCCGAGTGATTCATTTTATTCAGCTGCATTCGGCATTTGTACTCCGCAGAGATATCATAATATAAACTTTGCAGTCTTTGTCGCATTTGTTATTGGTATGATCATTTATATGCTGTAAACCATTGATCCTACACACACATTAACAACATTTCCTAGACTAGCCAAGTCAGGAACATTACAGTGGTACCAGAGCTGGTTTTTCTGCTAGCCTAAGGGAAAAATCAGATAAGGATGTAGATACATCATTACCATCGACTAGATTGACAGGAGCACAGATGGAGCCTACACCCATTGGATGCAGGGAGCGTTGCTACAGTTGCAAAGTGCCTTGGAAGCCAAATCACCGATGCAGGGGTAAAGGGAAGGTGCACTTTGTGAGGTGCACTATGACAACGAGGATGAGGAGATGCATGCGAATGCAACCATAGATGCCTATTTAGAGCAGTCCGATAAGTTTAGTGACTCTTGCGCATCTAAGGGACAGTTGGATGGACAGGATGATAGTGCATATCCTTCATCTTCCCCATCAGGTAATGTTGAGGATTCAACACTTCAGCATAGTGGTGACACTTGTGAGGATTCATATGTGTTGGCACTTAGACATGATGAGCTTAGGAGGTTGGATGAACTACCGGTAGGTGTAGACATGGCTTCCAGGAAGTCATGTATGGAGAATGATGAGCTTCCTATGATGAGTGAGCCACATTTTTCATCTTCTCAGTCACCTATGCTAGCCACGACACATGGGGATATCGGTGGCATTCCTGATATGGTAGAGGAGACTTGTGTGGAGATTGTATACAAGGGACATATGGATCTGCAGACCCAAGAGGAGAGGTATGGCTTGGAGTTAGTTGACCTTACACATACCTATCAATATGAGGAGAGTGAGTCGCCACTCTTGGAGATTCCACTGAGGGACCAGGTTGTGGAGATCGACAACTTGTTGGAACACTTACTCCTAGGATCGATCTACAGTGATGAGGATGCACTCCTTATTGGACGGGATGACCATAACACTTGTCTGGACACATCTGTATGGGATCCAGGCGCAGAGGATATTAGTAGGGTGAGTGCACAGGAGGATATCGCTGCCCATATAGGATACAGTGCGATTCATATGGGGGTCGCAGTTGGTGATGGCGTGCAGTGGCATACGGGAGGACTCAGTAGCACAAGGGACAGTGGGAAGTTCAGTGCCTTATATTTTGAAAAGTGTGTTGTTGGGGATTCCATTGTTGACACTAGCAGTGAGAGGCATGAGGTAGCACCTCAGCAGGATTGTGACCAGGAGTCACGACACTTGCCAGGACAGTTGAGAGTCAGTGAGGACATGCTCATGGCAATCACTAGGTGCATTGATGATACACATGCATTGGTGATAGGTTATTGTTGGAGGGCCTCGATGGCACATGATAGTTAAGATGGGAGACTTGTCATTGATGACTTCCATACACTCAGGGAGAGAGTGATTGTGATGAGGGCCGACTACCAACAATTGTTGAGGGATAGGGATTACCTATTGGAGGTTGGCGAGATGTATCACAGGGCATTGAGGGAGTAGGAGGTTGAGGTGGACCGACTCACTCATGAGTTGGTTAGCACATGGAGATTCTTGGAAGGCACACAGACAATCCTTTAGGAATCAAAGTCTAGATCAGAGGAGCTCCTTGAGGAAATTAGACAGAGATCCACTACATCTATTTCAGTTGAGAATCAGATATATCCCTCAGGCACATTGCGAGAGGATGTTGGTGGTTTAGCAGTGGAGCACCAGTTGAGGGAGGAGCATGAGGAGTACCCAGGATCACTGATGAGTATGGAGAGACATGATCCAGAGATACATGAGGATGTCCATAGGTCACAGGGGCCACCCTTCACGAGGGGTGTTGAGACAGTTGGGCACACACATACACATGGGGATTCCAGAGCCAAGGGCAGTTATGAGGACACTTCCATTTGTGTTCCAGGATTGGTTGACCTTCATGTAGAGGATGACCCCGCAGTACACCCAAGATCCATGATGTTGCAGGTGTATACAAGAGATCACATGAGTATGCAAGGGCACACAGTGATGAGTGGTAGTTCACAGAGACATACAAAGGTGTACAGTGGGATTCAGGGGGACGCACTGGATTGCAGGGAGGAGATGTACTTAGTAGAGCATGGAGATTCCTCTCCCTTGTAGTAGTATACATATCTGGGAGATCACCTTCACCGTAGTAGCAGTTGCGTGAGTGATGATGGATGGAGAATGACTGACCCGCAGTTGGTGGAGATACCTACTGTTATACCCAATGGTTGGTGTTTAGTGATGAGTACAAGCGATTATTTACCAAAGCATATGATACTTTCCAGTCCTACAGTTGGTTGCAGATATTTATGATAGCCTTTCCCGATACTTTCATCATTGACAACAACATAGGGGGAGCTAGACAGTGGCAGGATACATGGAGAGTTGGTAGGCTGAGACCACCTGACATGAGTGTCTTGATTGCATACATCAGGATAGGGGTGGATCATCAGGGGCAGACATTTGAGGCCCTGGGTGTGATGGAGAGTATCCTAGGCCATGGGTGAGTGGATATCTCAGAGATTGCTACATATTCAAATTCTCATTGGGATGAGGGTGGAGTGCTTTCGACAATTACCGGTAGGGCACATCAACAGTTAGTGGGGATTGGAAGTGATGAACTTCCAAATTTGACATGGGATCCGGAAGTCCATTTGGTCAACAGTTTGTTTCATCCTATGAGGATCTAGGAGTGGAGGATCCAATATGGATACTTTGAGTAGACAGTCATGATCACAGTAGAGCAACATCGACATGATGGTCCCTGTTAGAGACTAGCATGGGACCCTAGGATTACAAGGTTGGGCATTTCATTAACTGGTGAAGACGAGCGGACCTTTGCAGGGGGAAGTCACTTTGATTTTCCATTGAGTTTTAGTATTGGGGAGAGCACATCACTCGCTGGTGATTCGTTGAGGTCTTGTAGTACCTCACTATGGCCACAACATGTTCAGTCGGTGGGGGCCGTGTTGGGTTTGGTATGGTCTGGTAGGACAGACTCATTTCGGGTTGAGATCGTGTGTTATTTGCAGGAGACTCATGGTATTGATATGTTATAGGACTATATTTCACGATGCATTGCAGTTCACATTCTGATATGGGATCCAAGGATTGGAGTACTTGGTAGTTCAACGTTTGATGGAGTTGAGTTTCGAGTAGAGTGGTTGCTTGGGGAGTTGACTGAGATTCTTTGGCCATTGATCATTCTACTCATCAGGAGCATGTGGGTCTCATGCATGGTGAGCACTTGGAGAGGCCACATCTTGAGGGGAGTCTACCTTGTGTCACACAGGTGGATATGGGACCCCAGTATCATATGTATTTGGATTCAGTTATTGCTTGAGGACAAGCAATATTCCGGCAGAGAGGACTGTAATGTCCCCATTTTGGGACATTATAACATTACAGAGTGTTATGCCTACTAGAGTAGCCAGACAGGGGTGACAGAGAGTTCGAGAGATATTGAGGGGTTTTACTGGACCCAACTTGCATTGTTCATCATCAGGATCCATTTCTCATAGCTTGGCTTTGGTTCCGTTACATTCCGATGATTTCCGTAATTTTGAGTTATTATGGGTCATATCTTAATTAAATTCACTAAGAAGGTCATAATGGACATATTACTTGAAGAAACCTCTTAGTGTAATAGCTCATCGGAATCGGAAAGAAGAGCATTACAGGATAAGATGATGAGAAGTGACTTTCAGTGGCTAGAGAAGCCATAAGGATGGATAAATCACTTTTTAGAGGTAAAATGGTTAATTAATTAATTAATTAAGTGATTTAATCAAGGAATAACAAAATAAAGTAAAAGTCACTTAGAGGGAAAAGGTCAACAATGAATTAGGGTTTCAACAATGAATTAGGGTTTAGGAAAACTATAAGAGAAGGGTCAGGGACCTAATTCATCATTCTGCAGATTATGACTTATCATTGAGGAGAGAGTCACATCTCAGGAGAGATAGTTTAGTGGATTCCAGGAGGAAGACACCAGTTGGCTGATTTTGGTGTTGAGAGACACACCCTAGTCACCGAGAAGATCACACAGGTCTTCCATCATTCTTCAGCAGCAGTTACACAGGGTCCAACAGCAAGGGCGCACTTATCCAGGGTGAGGGCGTAGCTCCTGAGGAGGTTCATTGGATCGACTTGTCCCATCCAAGGGAGATTTCAGAGATTCCCCTCCGACCCAGTTGAGAGGAAGGCAAGGCACATCTTTCGCCTGGTTCCTCGTCAGATTTCGACGAAGGAATCATCTGGGGCGCATTTTCTAGAGTTGGGAGTGCGACACTTTTGGCGGACACATACGGGGTTCCCGAGTGATCATCAGATCAGATCCAGGGAAACCCTTCCGATCCATTTCTCAGTAGGCCAAGGCGATCATTTTGAGATACATCTCAGCCGATTCCGATGGTGGAATCACTAGGGTGCATTTTTCCAGTGAGAGGGGCGCATTCCCCCAGGGGGATCCATCCGGGGTCCAGACACACCAGCAGAGGGGCTGGTCAGTCATCAGTATTGAGAGCTAGAGCAGGGCGCACCATTTGGGACAGTTTCCAGGCCATTCCAAGAAGTTTAGCTACCAGGGTGAACTTTTCAGACTTTCAACAGTTACCGTGGAGCTGCCACAGTTCTAGCTCATCCATTGACCCCGCAGTACTCATCTATTATCGGGTATTATCTTTTAGTTTGCTTATTGTATTCCGGCTAAGATCCTTTTGTCATTTGATCTAGCTGAGTGATTAATTTTATTCAGCCGCATTCGGCATTTGTACTCTGCAGAGATATCATAATATAAACTTTGCAGTCTTTGTCGCATTTGTTATTGGTATGATCATTTATATGCTGTAAACCATTGATCCTACACACACATTAACAACATTTCCTAGACTAGCCAAGTCAGGAACATTACAGTTACCATCTGCTATTGTGGCTGGCGATTGAGCTTCTCTCTATCCAGATATTCTGGGAAAGGGGAGGATCTTGCAAGGTTCCTTGGAAAAAATAGGTTCTTTTAACTCTTTTTATGATCTTTCATCATTATAAGTTATATGTGTATATAGTTATTATATTGCATGAATCTTAGTTATGTTCAATTCAAGCTAAAAAGCAAACGACCATAGGTGAATGAAGATGCTTCTTGGAACATATATTTTATCTGTTTAGAATCAAATATATTCTTTTCTTTTCTCAATGTGATCTACAGATAATCTAACATAACCTCCATATACAAATTAACTTCTTCAAGCTGTTTCTTGGACTCTTTGATTTTCATTTGGTATGTTCCTTTAGCAATGTGCCTAATTCACTTTTATATTTTGAATGCTTCTGCTCCTTAATTCACATCTTCTATAGACTGCCTAATAATCTGTGGGCTTGGCTTTGCTTTTAAAGGTAAGAGACTGATTTCTACCAAGCAGCCTTATCAATAACCTGTGACTTTTCAGGGTATGGGTGAGCCATTGCATAATTTCGACAATGTACTTAAGGCTGCAGAGATTATGGTCGATTGTCATGGTCTCCATTTCAGTCCTCGCAAAGTAACAGTTTCCACTAGTGGGCTTGTGCCACAAATAAGGCGTTTCATTCGTGAATCTCCTTGTGTGCTTGCTGTTAGTCTGAATGCAACAACAGATGAGGTATTGTTTCCATTGCATACCTTATTTATGGGTTAGGTGTGACTTGATAATACATTTATTGCTTCTTTTCAAGTGGTTTACAGAAATTGTTTAAATTCGTTAAAGTTGATTTATTTTTTAAGAAGAATAGCTCTACAAAATTATTTCCAGAAATAGATGTCCAGAAAGACACAATCACAGAATGGAGTGACAGATGTATGCATGAAATTTGAATACATATGCACATTGCATACTCTGGGATGAATATGGCAAGTAGGAAAGATATCTCTCCTCTTCCTCTAGCTGGATTAACTATGTAAATTTTCTCTTTAGAATTTTCTATGCTAAATGTCCAATTGGGTGCACTCCATTATCTGATATTTCTTTGTTTCACATGTATAACTCCGTTCTTTCTCTTTCAAGCCCCTAACATTGGTAGTATTTTAGCTACTAGCAACAGTTCTGAGGTGCAATATGATGACAAAACCAGATGGGCCTACCAAATCCTGAGATTTAATTGTATCCTACTGATCTTCACGTGAGTTTAAACTTGTTTGTAAATTCAGGTCCGGAACTGGATCATGCCAATTAACCGCAAATATAATCTTGATATGCTCCTTACTATGTTGAGAGAGGAGATTGGTCAGAGACATAAATTCAAGGTCTTGTTCGAATATGTAATGCTTTTAGGAATAAATGACAGGTATGAAGATTTTTTCTTCCAAGAATCATCTACAATGTTCTTGTTTGGGTGACACTGTCTTTGAAATAATTCCAGTGGTATTCAAGGGTATTCTCACATTTGATTCTTCTGTTATTCATGGTTCATTAGTCTGGATGATGCAAGGCGGCTGGTTAATCTCGTTGAAGGAATTCCCTGCAAGATAAATCTCATTTCATTCAATCCTCATGAAGGATCATCGTTCATTCCCAGTACACAAGAACAGATGCTAGCATTTCACAAAATTGTTGCAGATGCAGGATATGCTACTTTTATTCGTCATAGCCGCGGAAATGATCAGATGGCAGCTTGTGGGCAGCTTGGCAAGCCTGGAAATAGTCAACCTCCACGGATGCGTGCTCCTGAAAGATTTCAGGCTACATTAGCTACTTGATTGGTAATGGATTCTTTAGTGTATCAATGGTCTATTTATGCCTTAAGTGGCTATATGTCACACCATATATTTTTAATTCATTCTATAATTTGTGCTTTCACGCTGCAGTGACTATAAGGTTGTGGAATTATCCAGTAAAAGTATTCTAATCTAATATCGTTCATTCTGGGGCCTCCAAGTATGACCTTTCAGTTGTGTTCTTTTCTCATACAGACCATCCCATTCCATTTGTCTGGAGATTGTAAACTGTCATTTAATCAGAATATCATACAACTTTGTAATTGCATGCAAAACTGCTTTACTAGGACTTTATTTTCAACATTAACCTTTCCCATAGCAATATATTGCTAGAGTCATGCTACAACCAGAAAGAAAGTCTAGATTAGCTGGTTTTTCTATGATTAATGCCCATTCATACGTGAGGAACTGTTACCACCCAAACTCTTACTTTTAGTGATAAAAGTTCTAAAGCACAAGTAAGACCCTAGGGGCACTAAAGAAGGGCTACCCATTGTCACCATGGTATCTCCTTCACACACTTTTGGCTGGCTCTCCTCCAGCACAAGGGGAGTATCCCTAAGAAAACTTAAACCTATCAAAAGATAATCGCAAGGAATGATGGCTAAGCTTAGGAAGACAAATCCATAATGTAACTAAGATTTGTTAACAACAAATGAAGAGATTGATTTTATGTTTTTATTACGGCAGTTGAGATTGAGATTAGTGCCTAGGTTAATTTTGGGCATATGGAGTCTTTAAGGCAGCAGTAATAAGGTTTGTTATCATGTGATAAAAAGATACTAATGCTGGAATAAGCAAGCTACAGCACCCTTATCTTGCTGTCCACAACTACAGAAATTTAATTTCTAGACCTCTAATGAAGAAAAATTTATCAAATATGCATGAGGGTGTGCTTACAACTAGATGATGTAAATTTCAGTCAATTCTAATCAAGAAATGAGACATTCATTGGCATTTCCAGCAGCAAACACAAAGTACTTAGAAAGGAAATAAGCCAAAAATAAACTCTTTTAAAGAAGGGAAAGTGTTACCTAGATTCAGTCCTTGATAACACACTTTATGAAATTAATTTCCAGCATTTGTCTTCAGCAAATTACATCCACATATATATGCGTCAAGCTCCAATAACTTTCAATAAACTCAAGCAATACTCTCTAGTGTTTCCACAAACTTTCAACCACCGATACAAGAGGAGGGGCTTCTCTTATATATAGTCCAAGCTCAAAACTTCAAAATAAAATATAATATCCATGTGGATCACTCTCAATTCATCACCTTGGGAGAGAGTGCTATACAATGGGTGATATACAATGAGAGAGTGCACAGGTTTTTGAGCCAAATGTGGAGCACTCTCTCCCATTGATGAATTGACACACCAAATATGCCATCAAGATGCTAGAAATGCCTGTATGACCTAGGTTGCTCAACAACCAAGGTGGAGATCTCATGAAAATCTTCAAAATAGTCACGAAAAGATTGATCCATCAATGAAATGTGCACACAGAGCACACCACCAAGAGAGCCAATAAACATGATAATCAACTATTGGATGGGAAGAATGCATCTCCTCCTCGAGCCAAGGTGCTCAAACAACAATTAAATGATAGTACCATATCCAAGCTAGGCACTAGGGGCAATCAAACAGATAAGACAAATGTGCCATTAGACAACTTCCATCAGTTTCTTAGCACCCATCGAGGTGATCAATAGATAAACTGTCACAAGGGAAGCAATTCTATGGAAGTGTGCACCAATAATATACCCCTAGTCCATGAAATAGTCCATCAGCATCCATATGTAAGCCTTTGATATGTCTGATCAAAATCAAAAGAGTAGATCTAGAATGAATAATACTCCGATGCAATCTGCTTGGGCTAGTTCTTCTAATCGGAAGATGTCCTCACACATTATGAGGGGTAACAAACAATTTCTTTTCAATTAGAAAACTAATGACCACATTGAATAATCGTTATGGATAGAATCATTTCAAGCATGAGCATTAATCCCATGTCGTGGGGTCTTGCATCTTGTAGAACATTCCTTGATGAAATCAATCCTTTGATTTAGGCATAAACATCTTCATTTACAAGTAACACCCAAAATATGTTGTGTCAAATACACACATCGCAAAAACGACCACATTGAATAATCGTTATGGATAGAATCATTTCATGCACGGACATTAATCCCATGTCGTGGGGTCTTGCGTCTTGTAGAACATTCCTTGATGAAATCAATCCTTTGATTTAGGCATAAACATCTTCATTTACAAGTAACACCCAAAATATGTCGTGTCAAATACACACATCGCAAAAACACTTTCTGTTGGACAATTAAGAAATGCAAAATACAATAATTCAAAACAGATTATTACCTAAACAACAACATTAAATGCAACAGTTATAAAGCTAGAAACAAAAGATATCAGTGAAATGCTTTGAAAACCTTTTGATTAGATGATTAATTCTATCCTACCAAGTTGCTACCAAGTTGGTAACAGAAGGGTGACATTTGAAACTAAGCTTACTTTTTCCGACACTTTATGCATGGCTTCTTACTCTTCTACTATGATGCTATGACACTTGAACATGACATGTATATCTAAATATGATGTAACAAGGTTCCTAATATAAAATTGCTATAATATCATTTAATAGTGAATGCATGTTACCTTCCAAACATACACTCTAAGTGGTAAAGCCAAAAAGTAAAAGTGCAACTTTAAAGGAACTAAGAAGGGTTGTCCATTGTCACCACAAAACACCCTCACTCTTTTTAGGTAGGCTCTCCTCTGGCACAAGTTGGGTTTCCCCGGGAAAATGTATGATAAACTTTAGAAATAAATGGATGGGTGGACCAAGACTAGTTCCTGTACAAATTAGGGAAAAATGGAGTTAAGAGATCAATCTTAAAGGGTCATTTTTTTATTATAAATGATTAAAGGCAAAACAAAGTTGCTACAATATGCTACAATTAGCCTTAATTCGTTGTTTACAATTGCAAAAAAAAGATGGAGTCCCTGGATTAAGGTGATGCTCTTATACAAATAACTGAAGTAAGGGTGTCTTACTATAAAAATAAAAATTTGCAATAACACTAATTAACATGAAGGTTGCAACATCAACATATTCATACATAAAACAACAAATATATTTAAGAGGGCAAGACCCACACTCAAGAACTTCTAACGAAGTGTGTTACTTCTTGTGATTAGCCCTTCAAGCAGATTTTGTAAATATTTTCTAGAAACAATATTCAATAATTGAGATGAAAATGTAAGCATCACATTTACAAGAAAAAAACCCTTAATTTTTGCATTGCCTTCACAAGATAATCAACTAGGCTCTTGGAGTGTTCTCTATTAATCCAACCATGATAAAAAATGGAAAGAGCAACTCCTGGTATAGATTTTAACTCAACTCCCTTACAATAAAGTGCAAATGAGTGGTTTTTAGATCCACTAATTACTCCAAGGAAAATACTAGAAAAAGGACTAAATTATTACATAAGAGGGGCTCTCCATAAATAAAATAATGAAGCCACATAAATGATATGATTTATGTCTTCTTCATACAAAATACTCCATGCAAGATGCCACTTGTCCTCTTCTCCTTTCAAAAGCCCTTAAAAAATAATCCTCATCAACCACCTCTAATAAACTATCAATATTTGATAAGTCAAAGAAAGGGGTGTGCTCTTAAAGAGGAAGTATTCCTTTTTGAAATGGTGAAACCATGCCAAGTGTCCTCGTAATGATTAGGGCACTCTCC
>ML781117.1:382387-400862 GCA_009831015.1 Picea engelmannii | reverse complement strand
AAAAATAATCCTCATCAACCACCTCTAATAAACTATCAATATTTGATAAGTCAAAGAAAGGGGTGTGCTCTTAAAGAGGAAGTATTCCTTTTTGAAATGGTGAAACCATGCCAAGTGTCCTCGTAATGATTAGGGCACTCTCCAAGAAAAACCATTGACCAACATATAACATAAAATACTCCAAGGAAGAGGTGCATCAATGAAAACTGTGCAAGAAGGCTTTAGGACCACATTGACCTAGTCGTATAATATAAAATAGTCAATTAAGTTGTGCCCTTGAGATGTGTGCCAATGATATTTGTTGCCTCCCTTAGATCTAGGGCCACAAACTATAAAATATTCCTCCAAAAAGTTAGTGCCCTAGATAAATGTGCAACAAGTAGTTATGATCTAATCAATACATGTGCCAATATGCCATGATGAAGGGAGTGCACCCCTAGATGAGAGAGTCAACAACCTCAAGATGCCAAAACAATGCCAAAGATGGAAAAATTAGTTAGGGTGTTTTCCTCAATGCAATAAATAACTCATCGAATAATGATCTCATGGATATGGGTGCAATGAATAAGCTTAGGTTGTTACAACAACCTCTTCAATTTTGGAATAACCTCAATATGTGTGCCAATAGAATTAATCCAAGTGCAAATAACTAACACTCCTAAATCCAAGGGTCGATAGAGTGGAACATCGCTCCAATAGAGACAAACTCCATCAATTTCCTTAACCAAGAGTCAAAAGTAGGATGACCAAGGGAGATTGTATATCAAGGGTTGGATGCTCTCTAAAGTAAGAATAAAATAATCAAAACCAAGGGTCATAAGGTGAAAGCATGTGCTAAAATCACCAACTAGCTAAAAAACCATGGGTTAAGAAGGAGGGCATTTTAGGAATGTATGCAATAAGATGGATGTCTCTAGGGAAGTGTGCATGTGGAGCGCTCCTCAAGAAGGCATCTCATATTTTCAAGGATCCCAAGATAAACAATATGCATCTCATCCATCTAATTAAACCATCATAAAACTTAAGGTGCATAACTCAAATAGTATCATGTGAAACCTTCATAACCCCTAATTTAATAGGTGCTCCTTTCCAATGTAGAACGAGATTAATATGAATGCATACATGCCCAACAACCAAGCACTCCCTCAAAGAAACAAATCCAATAATGGGCCACAAGACTTAGGGAAAAACTTTAGTTGATGGGTTTCTTTCTACATGCAATGTTCTAGGGGTTCAATCCAAGTGTAAACATGTATACAAGTGGACAACATCTCACTAAATGCCTCAACACCATAGAGTGGTCAAGATATCTAATTGTCATAAGGGAGACATCCTAGGATAGTGTGAACAAGTGTCGTGCCTCTCATCAAGCTAAGTGTTCCATCAAATCAACTTGTATGCTTACAAACATAATAGGATGCCAAATAGATGACGATCCATGCTATATATGCATCGAAATAGCAACACAATGGTCCCAAAGCCAATATACTCTAAACACATCTTGCTTAGGTGGGGTCTTCAATCTATTACACGGCCTCATACAATACAAGGGGTAATAGTTGGCTCCATATGGGGGCATGCACTCTACTTGAGAGTCTATGAGAACCTAAGATCTTTGGCATACTTGTTATATAATATCACAAGGAGAGAAAACATGTGGTAGGATAGGTCAAGACTCTCATCATATAGCTCCATATCATATAGTTCACAGTTTTCTTATTCAAAATTTTCACAAAATGGCTTTACAAAGAAGACACAATCCAAAATACCAAATGGAACATGAAATGAAACTTAATGCTTGCAAATTGAGCTTATTCTTCCTACCCTACTCTAAAAATAGGAAAATGCCAATGCTAGGTGAATTCAAATAGCCAATGCAACCATTTAATGAGCTCATCAACACCATGAGGTCTTCTCTTGTGTTTTCCCACAAACCAAAATGAGGAGACATCAAAAATCAAGTGAACATGCGCTGTAATCTCCATCACTACTTTGTTGGAAATGGATGTGGGCTCCTGCAAATGGAAAACAAAAACATCAAAATCATGCCAAGATTGGTGTGTACCATTGCAAGCTTGTTGTATCCATTGTTGGATAGGGATGGTGTAATCATCATCTCTGAAATAAGCATAAGGAAACTCCATATCAAACCATGAGACATTGTCCATATTACCCTCAAGCAATGAGGGTTTAGGCGGGTCCAACAAAATGATACAACAACCATATTTGGTACCCTTTATCACACATGCACATAAATTAAGGGAGAAGATTTTAGATCTAGAAAAAAAATATATCCCATAATTTAGGGCTTGCTGCCCTCTTTCGGATGGTTGGAAATTTCTGCAATCAACCACAATTTCAAAACACTATTGTCCCATACAATTTCCAGCCCTAAAAATATATCTTCTTGCTAAATTTTCATGCAAAAATTGATCAATCGCTGAAGATATTAGTGGCTGGAAAATTTCTGCATTTTGCTATCATAAAAATGCCCCATATTACATCAAACTTGCTGGTAATTGTGAATAGTGGGATTATAATTAATATGTTCGCAGAACATGAAAGTCTTTAGGAACAATAAAATAATTGGTCTTGCTTCTGCGATTGAGGATTTGATATTCTTCGTTACTCTCTCTAGTTATTGAAAGAACTTTTCCCCATTGGTCTTTAGTTTGTTTCTAACCTTGTCCTACGGGGAAGCTTCGCATTAAAGTTCCTCACCCTTCCTCTAGTTAGGCAAGAAGTTCGTTCCCTCACCATCGCCTTCCTGGTGAAACCAATCTATACTATTGATGGAAAAACATGGCCGAAAATTTCTGCAATCAAAGATCAATTGAAAACATTGTTGTTCCAAACCATTCACAACCCTATAGCCACATCTTCCAGCTGGATTTTCATGCAAGATTTGGACAAGGGATGGGAAAATTATGCATTATTATTACCATAAAACCCCCTTTATGTTGTACCAAATCTGTTGTTGATTGCAACTTCATGAGACATCCTATAGATCGTTCTCTTCTAGACTGAGTTAAGACATCTGTGTGAGGGAGCCCAAGTGTTGAGTGTGCCCATGTGATGGGTGTGCATCAGACTATGGATTGAGTTGTTATGACATGTGGTCTCTTGTCGACTTCTTTGGACTGAGTTGAGATGACTTGAGATGGCCTCCTGCCTTGTACTCCTATGGACTTAGTTGAGTCAGCTTGAGATAGTACTCTAGATGGTACTCCTGTGGACTCAGTTGAGTGATCTGTTGAGTATGACTTCCCTGTGGCTGAGCACGGGTGGATGTGTCCCTAGTGGCTGAGCACTAGTGGATGTGTGAGATCCTTGCTATATTGTCTCAGAGTAAGATTTACTTGTAACCCTAATTTGTGATGTAAAGGATACAAGTCGACCCCACCATATGTAAGATAATTAATATTGTGTAATGATTAATTATATTATTTAGCTATTGAGGTCGGCCCTATTGTGCCAATAAACACACCTTTTGCCGTGCCAGTTCTTGTATAAATAAAGGTGAATCCCCATTGAGGATTACACACTCTCACTTGTCAACTTAGAATTTCAGCAAGTGCATGCACGACTAAAGTGCACACTTCTCTTGGGTGCAAGTTTCTAGGTTTTGGTAAGAACCCTTTTGTGTTCTAGGTCTATGGTGTGGGGGATCTTCTCTTGAGAATATAACAAAGGATTGTTGGGTTTTTCCCTTGTTTGAGAAGGGTTTTCCCAAGATACTTCTTGTGTTCTTGTGCATGATTATTCTTCTTGTGATCTTGGTTATTGCAACACTTGTGTATGGTATTACTGCATTGTTTATGGTTCAAGTACATGCTAAATAAAATAAACTACATGTGCATGAGCTAAGCATCTTAAAATTCAACATGGTATCAGAGCAGAGTTCCTGAAGAGACCATTGCACACGAAATTGAAGAAGCCAACCATCCTCTCCCCTTACTGCAACTGCAAAAACGATGCTCCCTCTCTTTCTAGGTTTTAGCACCTTCCACTAAAACGTTGGGGCTAATTTTTGCATAGGAGTGTATGGTCTCCTTCAGTGCACCTCCAGAAACTCTCAAAGTGCAATTCCAAGATTTTTTTTTTATTTTTGGCCCTAGGGTTTCTTGTTGGAGTTACTTCACACACCTAGGATTTCTTTTTCCTAAGGTTTTTCCTTAGTCATAATTAGTCATTATCTAATCTCCTATATTTTAGGGGAGAATATTCCACTTGGAGAATATTCTCTTTTAGTTGACACTTCAGTTTGACTAGTTGAGTTGAGTTTAGATGCTGCATTGGTTTTGTCACCATGCAACATTGGGATCATCACCAACTAATGCACACTTTCCTTGGGATCATCACCAGACTGGTGCATTACCCTTGATTCCTTGATCTACTCCTCACTACTCTCTGTTCAGTCAGTTAATTGAAGACTACTTGACTAGTTAACTCAACTAGGTGGCAGTTCACTCCCGTAACTTCCTGAGAGACTAGACTAGGTGGAATTTCACTCCCGTAATTGCTGGTGTGTGTCCAGATTACTCTAGACCACCACTATGGCGCATTGGTTCTCCTCCAGTTCGCACTCATTGATTTATACAGAGTATATCATGTGTAAATTATTCATTATTCATAACAGTTAATGAGAATTCTTCTATTCTTTCTCTCCTTCTTCTTTCTCAAATTATCTCTGCAAATGTGTGTAGTATTTTCTAGATATATCTATTCTGTGTAGGTTCAACACATTTACATGGTATCAGAGCCAACAGACTGCTAAACAAAAGCTACACCAAAATTTTTTGCAGGTACAAAAGATTGAAGACAGCTAAAAGATGGATTTCCAAAAAGAATTCATTCTTACACCTTACAACTACTTTGCATGGAAGGAGAAAATACCCATACATCTCTGAACCCGAGGGTTGTATAGGTTAACCTTGAATACAGATACATAACCGACATCATCCATAGAAAAATCCAAGTGCTTAAATCGCATGGATGAGGCACTCGAAACAATTTGCAGTCTTATTTCTTCCGATTTCCTTTTTCATATATCTTCCTGTAAGACTCCCAATGAATCCTGGACCACCTTGGAAGGGATCTTTGGAAAATAGGATGAGATGAGGGGACACATGATGGAGGTGGAGTTGCTCACATTGGATCCAAAAAGCTTCGACAATATCCAAGATTTCTTTACAAAATTCAAGGATTTACTGTCACAACTCAAATCTTGCGGGGTTGGTAAATCGAAGGAGGAGAAACAAATGGTTCTCACCATTCTCTCCAATCTTGGTCCTGAATTCTCTGTATTCGTATCCACATTCCATTCTGTCAGATTCGCCTCTGGAGCCACCCTAGAAGATGCCTTCTCTTGAGGATGTTATCGAATCCCTGACACAAGAGCAAACCGATCTCATCAACATGGGCACAATCAAAGGCCCAAGGGCGCATGCACTCACTGTGCAAGATGGTAGCCACAAATATCAGAAATCTAAAGATAAAGATAAACATAAAGCTCATGCACATCTGAAGAAGGAAGGGTACACAAAACTCTTCACCGATGCCTCTAGATCCAAAAGGGAAAAGGGAAGAAAAGGGGAGAAATGGACGTACTATCACAAATGATTCCATCTAGAATATGCATGCATGCAAAAACAAATAGTTATAATGTCTCAAATACTTCAGCAAAACAACCTTGGAGATCGCATCCCCGAGGATGCCAAGAAGAAGAAGCCATAAGATCGGAATTCCAAGAAAGACAATTCTAGCCATGCCTTGATTGCTATCAACTCCTCTCCCGATGCTTGGATCGTTGATTCAGGAGCATCACATCACATGGCTGCCTGAAAAGAAATATATTCTTCATTGGATGCATGCAAAGGTTCTCATATTCTGATGGGGGAGAACTCTTCTGTCAAAGTCACCGACAAAGGAAGGATTGAACTCACCAACGGAAGCTTCGAGAATGTGCTGCACGTTCCCAAACTTTCCGTCAACCTTCTCTGTATCAGATGACGAATTTCGGCACAATAAAGTCATATTCACACCAAATGTCGTGGACATCTACAACATGCAAACCAACTCCAAGGTTGCTATCGGTGAGGTAAATCATCAGTCTAGATTGTATACATTTTCTGAATTCATTGAACCTGATTATGCTTTACTGCTTACTCATGCTGATGAAAGTAGTAGGATATGGCACAAAAGGTTTGGACATTTGAATTTTAAATACATGCAACAACTTAGCAAGGAAATATTGGTTGATGGTCTACCAGACATCCATTTCTCCAATGGAGTATGTGAGGGATGTGTTCTCAGAAATCACCCTTAAGAGAAACTCGACAAAGGAAAGTCTCAGAGAGCTTCTACACCTTTAGATCTGATCCAAAGTGACCTTATGGGTCGTTTTCCACATCCATCCACCAACAAAGAAAGGTTTGTTCTCATTTTTGTTGATGATTTCTAACGATTTACATGGATCTACTTTCTCAGGCAAAAATCTGAGGTCTTTCAACACCTCAAAGATTTCAAAGCTCTGGTTGAGACACAGTCCAGAAACAAGATCAAAGTCCTCCGAACTGATAATGGGGGAGAGTATGTCAATCATGAGATCCATAATATTTTCCATGAGGCAGGGATTTAGTTGCAACACACAGTTCCCTATACTCCACAACAAAACAGAGTTGTTGAGTGGAAAAACAGATCTCTAAAGGAGATGGCATCTTGCATGCTGCATGCAAAGTCACTCCCACAGAGACTGTGGGATGAAAAACTTAATTGTGAAACATACATCCAAGATAGATCTCCCCATAAATCTGTCAAGGATAAGACCTCCTATGAGGCTTAGAGCGGCCTCAAACCGAAAGTGACCCACTTTCACATTTTCGGTTCACGTGCATGGGCCCAGATTCCCTTTGAAAGAGGAAGGAACTTGATCCAAAAATCACTGAGTGTATTTTTGTTGGATACCCCGACGATGTGAAGGGATATAGGATTATTGATCTTTCCTTGGACCAACTCATCATTGAGCGTAGGGTCTAATTCGAGGAAAGTGTCTCACATGTACCTCAACAGTCGCATGCAGACACCTTCATTCTTCCACCTATTCGAGATGATGAGCATGCACATGCCGACTCTTCTTCAGACGAGAGTTATGATTATGAGGAATTAGATGTTTTAGATTCAGAGTCAGTACAGTCAAATGCAAAGTCAGAGCATCCAGATGCAGTTGCAGAGCTAGAGCAGAGGCCCAAGTGGGCACATAATATTCTTTAGGATGCAGGGGATCTCGTTGGTGATCCATCCGATACTAGGAGGACTCGATCTGATTTCGAGGATCCTCCTGTTGCACTCACCGCCACTGAACCATTTCCCTCCAGGCATATTTTCTTGGTTTAGTCTTCAGATCCATAGTCTTATGGTGAGGCTACTGGAAATCCCTTTTGGGAATGCGCCATGCAGGAGGAGTACAAATCCCTCATCGAGAACGAGACTTGGGATCTGGTTCCCCTTCCTTCTGGGAGGAAACTTGTCAGATGCAGATGGGTCTATTGGACCAAGAGTGCAATGGATGGACATATTAGCAAATACAAAGCCAGGCTTGTTGCCAAAGGATTTCAACAGGTGCATGACATTGACTATGACGAGACCTTCACTCCAGTAGCGAAGATGGATTCCATATGATTGACACTTGCCATTGCGACATCCAAGGGATGGGAAGTCCATCATATGGACGTGAAGAATGCATTTCTTCCTGGTGATCTCTCTGAGGAGATATATATGGAGCAACCCATGGGATTTATGCAAGACTCATATTTGGTCTATCGACTGAAGAAGTCCCTTTATGGCATCAAGCATGCTCTGAGGGCATGGTATGCCAAGATGGACTCCTACCTGTTGTCACAAAACTTTTTACGTTGTAAATCAAACCCAAATTTCTACATGCTCAGGACAGTTGATTTAGTTCTACTTTTAGTTCTTTATGTTGATGATTTGTTGATCACCGATTGCTTGAATTTAATGATTGCTGCAGTCAAGAGGATTCTACATGACATGTTTTTGATGACGGACATGGGTCCGCTACACTTCATCCTTGGACACGAGATCAGTCAGGATGTATCAGGCTTCAAACTGTCTCAGGCCAAGTATGCACGAGATCTCCTTGAGAGATTTCACATGACATAATGCAAGCCTGCTCCGACTCCTTTCCGATCAGGAGTCAAACTTGAGGATGGTGGGGAGACTCCACTGATTGACAACACACTGTACAAACAACTAGTGGGGAGCTTGTTATATCTCACACACTCCAAACCAAACCTCTCCTATGCAGTTGGCGCAGTTTCCAGGTTCATGTAGGATCTGCATGAGCTACATTGGAAGGCTGCAAAGCGTATCCTTCAATACGTATAGGGCACCACCACCTTTGGGATTCATTATGCAATAGAATCTACATTATATCTCATCGGGTTTACTGATTCTGTCTGGGATGGCGATAGCACTGATCACAAGTCCACATCTGGTTACTCACTCAGTCTTGGTTCCGGGCCTATCTGTTGGTCGAGCAAGAAGCAAGCTGCCATTTCTCTATCTTTAGCCGAGGCAGAGTACAAAGGGGTAGTTAACATAACCATTCAGGCTATGTGGCTACAACATTTTCTCACTGAGTTGGGCATTCAGTTTCATCGGTCGATCGTCATATGGTGTGACAACCAGAGAACTATGAAGTTCTGTAGAGATCCAGTTCAGAGGCAGCGGATGAAGAACATCAAGATCCACATGCACTATGTTATCGCACAATTTGTATTTATGGTAATAGGTCATAAGATAAAGGGATACACTAGCGTAACAGGAACCAATCCCACCCAATGTCACCTCAATGGGATGGTTATTTCTATTCTGGGTGGTAAGGCCCAAGGGAGACGTCCTTGGTGACTTGGAGATTTGAGAAGGTGAAAGATGATAAGGCAAAAGTGTAAATCCCCCCTCACAAGTCACCACCGAGCAGAAGATCCGGCTAAACAACCAATAAATAAGAAGTAACCAAAGAAGAAGAAAAGCACCTGTCCGGGACAACGCAACAAGAAACTTATACGTGCAAATCTTGGTTAATACTTCATATATCAAAGATCATCTGCTAAATTCAACATATAAACAATTATAACAATAAATATTGATGAAGTCAATGTCTGTCAATACAACAATGAAATAATATCACTCCACCAATAAATACCAAATGATGTAGCAATCAATATATCCAATCAATCCCTCATTCAATAAATGATTTAAACACCATTCAATTGCTTATAAAATGAAACATTGCTGCATCAAGATGAAATAACCAAGGGTGACATCAACATTCCAGGGTTAGTAGGTTAGGGTTAGTGTAGTTAGGGTTTTAGTTTTAAAAGAAGTTTGAGAGTGTTTGGATCAAATCACTTCAACGCTGGAGGCTTAGATCAATGCCTTAGGGTTTAATGGAGTCAATAAGAAGGACGTAAGAGTTGAAGGAGGGTGACCTAAGACTAGAGGGAAGGGTTCTGAAGTGCTACAATAACAAGGCTTCAGAAACGAAACCCTAGGGGAGAGAGGCTCACTTTGGTGTTGCTAAAGAAAGGCCTTGTGCTCTCTTCTCCTTCTTTAGATCAATTTGGCAAAACAACTAGCTGAAGATAAAGCAAAGACAACCAAAGCACAAGGGTTTGAAGAGGAAAGGTGTTGCTACAACAAGTCCTTTTCAACAAACCCTTGAATGGTACAACCCTGGTGTAGAAGAACTAGGCCAAGGATGTCTCACTCTCTTTGGCTTCTGGATAGTATGACTAGCTCAGGGAGAAGAAGAAATGAGAGTGTAGCTATGGCTAGGCTCTCTCTTCCTTCTTCAATGGTTGAAAATTTCTCTATCAGGGGACATGAGACAAGGACCAATTAAATGTGCTTGTCACCTAGGGTTTTGATTCAACAAATTTATAAGTAATGTGCAAGAAATTTAAACTACAACCATTCAATAAGAAGTTTTGCAGAAAAAATACTTACAATTCATGAAGAAATAACCATGCAAACCCTATTTGTAACACCTTCCTTCAAGAGAAACACCATAGATGCCAAAAAATTCTTCCTTCAACAAGTGCACCTCTCTTAAATCAGCCAATTACCCAAATAGGGCGCTAAAATCAGACCTCACTAATGAGTGAGTGATGAATCATGATAAAATGAGGATAAAACTCCTCAATATATAGTGTATCAATGACCTAATTTACTTTTTTAGGTCATAAAAAGGTCGACAAGGCCATAATGTCAAAATCATACTGTTTCTAAATTAAAAGCTAAGTAAAATCCCTACTTAAGCAGAAAAGAGAGTAAAATCCCCTTCAAGGGAGGCGTTAGCCCTTTCTAGGGAAAATGAGACATCCTGAAGCAAAACTTTAGCCCTCCAGGGGCTTCTCCAACATGCCACATGTGCCATCACTGCCCAATCTGCCTCCAAAAGCATCCATGACGTCATGGTGAAGATGGGGACGTCCTAAGCCTTCCAAGGCTAGCGTTCCACTGAAAATGGGTCATCCCCCCTATGTCTAGTCCTGTCAAAGTGACCTTGATGGGACGTCCTCTTCCTCTCAGGTGAAAAACCTCTGACCATCCTCTGCCCTGTCTCTGCCCCTTGATGGGGTCTCAACATCCATCTGGTGGGATCTTCAACCCCATGGAGGTCCGAACTGATCATCTCCCCATGTGTACCGGTCCAAATGGTACCTGTCCGTCGGGTATGTTCCTGCACATCAAAGGCTACACCCTCCATGGACTCATCGGTCACAAAGATCATAGCAATGTCAATCACATTTCATCATTAATATTATTAAACACATGCATAAAATCCCTAATACATCAATCAATAGCTCAAAGACGTTACAGAACCTGCAATACAAGTCTGGGGAAAAGGACAAGGCATCCTATTGGGCTAGTATCCACAGAAAAAGGAAAGTTCCCAGAGAAAACCCATCCAAGCCATGTAAGTGGATGATGTGGTCAGGGGAAGTCCAAGCATGTGGGTGCAGTAAGGGCCAAGGATGCAATGTGTTACCTGTGGGTGCCTTTGTAGAAGGCGAGCTGTCCCTGTCATGGATGCAGTTTTTCCAAGCCCATTTTTTGCCTTTATTCTTTTTATTCTTTTATTCCTTTTTACTTTTTGTTCAAGAGATAATCAGGGGACACTGCCTTGGCATGGTGACCAGATCTGACAAAGTTACCAACAAGTACTTTTGCAGAAATGAGAAGGATGGCTCGTGATGAGACCCCCTTTCCCTTGGCCATGCAACCAAGAGTCATTGCCCTGGTGTGGTAACCACCAGATGGCAATGTCATACTGCTAGGTACCCATGAACCTAATAGGATGGCTCATAATGATACCCCCCATCCTATGACTAGGTCTTGTTTTATTATTTATCGGGTCCCTCTTGCTAAGAAGCTTTTTACTGCTTTCTCGGGGATCCCTGGGCAAAGCATCTCGAGGTTTATTCTTAGACTTTTATCTTTTACCAGCTTGCTTTTACCTTCCGGGCCTTTAGCCCCTTCTTCCCACGAGGTAAGGTGCAATCCTAAAAAAAAAAGGTTAACCCAATGCACAGACAAGGGGAATGGGATAGATGAGCGGGAAACAAGATGTAAAAGTGGTATTATGATGGGAGCGGACGATGGTTTTTCAGAAATCCCCCCAGTGGAAAATGAAAACCTACAGACACAGTCTTGCTTAGGGAACTCTGTCAACCCCTCCAAACATGGTCAAGTGGGAAAATGTAAGATCCAAGCAGTTGTTAGAGATAAAAGGAATCAGACGCATATATTTAAAGTTTTCAATGATCAAAAGTGACACATACTATGATACTTGGACCAATTAACTCATGGAGAAAGAACCTCTTCTGATATCGGACCAAGCTGATGGTGATGGATGTTCCTGCTGTTGATGGGATGGAGATGATAGAAGAAGAAAAGGTGGGCCCTCTAGGGCCATGCTCAGGTCAATCTTTCTCTCAATACTCCATGTCTAGGACCCGTGGGCCTCGAGACATGATCTCCTAGTTATCCCTAAAAAGTGGGGATACCATCTGGCTCCAACTCAGGGACATGTGCTCACTGTAGAGCGCATGAGAACCTCAACATCTCTGGCATAACCTGCAGACCTGATCAATCTCTATAGAAGTATCAATAACAAAAATGGGGTGGTAATGCCACCCAACATATATATATATATATATATAGACTGAAAGAAAACAATCAATATGCGAATGTAAAGCAAAGTACCTACATGCAATGCAAATGGTATAATACACGAATGCAAGAATGCCTACTTACCTGCACTTACTTGTGATGTCAGGTCACCACACCCTAGTGGGGTTTGAGGAGGCGCTCGCTGACCGGCATTGTGCATCTCTGTCCCTTCAATGTAGACAGGTAATAAGAGTCATTAACCGACTTTCTTCCAACCTTGAAAGAGCCTAGCCAAAAATGAGTGTTCACTTTGATATTAGTAGGATCCCCTTTATCGGCATCCCACATCCATACTACGTCTCCCTCCTTGTACTCACTTCTCTTGAAATTGGTCGTTCCTTGAACAACCCTGGTGTATTGTGTAGAGGGAGGTGGGTGGGATTCTGTTGTAAAGATTTCCTGCTGCGAAGGATGGATCCATACATCATCTTCTTCCTTCTTTAGTATCTTCGTAGTCTCATCTTTCTGGCTTTTGAATTTGTCCAGGAGTTTTTGGTATTCCTCTTTCTTGATCCATTTAATCTGATTAGAATCTTCCTCCGCTGTAAAGGGCGTATCTTCTGGAGAAGGTTTATGAGGAATCTGTGTGGTCTTGTCACGTGCTTTGTCATCTTTGATGGAATCACTAGGCTCTTGCACATGAGTTGTAGTCACAGGTACATTCTGGAGACGACCAATAGTTTCATCTTTCATGGGTCCATCTTATCCTTGGAAAAAGTGGTCAAACCATTTTTTTAAAGATGGCACCTTGATGACTTCTCTCAAAGGGATGGTTACATGCATCTTGGATAATGTCCCTTCGAAGTCAAAGTTCAGGTTGACCCTTTCAGTCTTGGATGTTTTAGGAATGAGTACATCCAAAGGAGGGTTTTTTGTTTGGTCAGCAGTAGGTTGGTTCAACTTCTTTCTTCTATACACTAGGGACTCTTGTTTCTTTAGTTTTTCCTTTGATTTTTGGTCTAGGTTTTTTTATTACCGCCATTCTGGCTGACCTGGCTGCCTATTTCATGGCCTCTTGATGCTCTTTAGCGGTGATATTTATTTGAGGGCCTTCCATGACGTGGCCTATATTGTTCACTTGTTGATGGCCACCATTACTGTAAGGACATTCATCTTCCCAATGTTCTTCACTGCATTGAAAACACCAAGGGGTTTCATCCATGTTGTTGGTAAATTTTAAAGTGTTTGGAACTTCTATGTCCTTGAAAATGTTTTCGTTCCACTCAACGATATTACTCACTCTCTTTATTGGGTAGCCATATTCATCCGAATCTTCAGAGATATCAAAGGTATCGTCGGGATAATCACCCCAATCTGTGTCTTCTTCTATCAAAGGAAAGGTGGGGCAATCTTGAAACGAGTATGGATCCACTGAATCATAGTCACTAGGTCCAAGATCATTTGTTAATAGGGAAGAGGGTGTTTTCTCATCTTGCTCTGAATGACCGGTTTGTAATAGCGTGGGAATCCCCTCAAAAGATAGTTGGTCATCTGGGTTTTGCTTTGTTAGAAAAGAAATTTTCAACATTTCACGAATTCTTTTAACCCTTTGCAAGATATAGGACATACTAGTGCTTAGACCGGTTCCACTATGTACCCGGGGCTCTTCAGACCCGCTTTTTAGATACCTATTGGTTTCACTCACATCTTGATTTTCTAACATCGGTGTGTTCAAGACAAACAAGGAATATTCAAAGTTAGGCTTTTTGTGAGTGGCCATACCCAAATCCTCGGATGGTTCATGTTGTCTTGAGACGTTTAAGACATTGTTGACGTTTGAGAAAGCTGTGGTCCATTTCCTTTTGGGAGGCATGAGTTTTATCTCAAGAATTTCTGGGAACTTGGGTTCAGCTTCGGTGATATCCTCGTCACTAGATTTCCAAGGGTCATTATTGTACGAGAGATTGACTTGATAGATGTAGTCTTCAAATTCAAGGTTCTTCTCAATCTGGCAAGCATAATCTTGTGCTTCTTCTAGAGTCGAGGGTGACTGATCTTTGAGAGTAAACTACAAAACTCCTTCCAACGAGTTCAAGTAGTGTTGGAGGACAACTTCTTCTGAGAAACTAGGTCTGATCTTCTCGAGGAGAAGGTTAAACCTATCATTGAAATCCCTAATGCCCTCGCTAGAGGCTCTACAAATATCAATATATTGAGAGTAAAGGGAATCCATGCTTTCTTTCTCACACCAATCTTTCTTGAAGGCTTGTTCAAGATCTTTAGGGGTTTTGATGCTTCCTTTTGGGAGTTTGTTAATCCATCTTCTGGCACTTCTGGTGAGTGAGCTCACAAAGAGCCTTAAAAAGACATCGGGGTGTTCTTTTCCGGATTGGTGAAACTGGAAAGCATCACAGAAGTCGGTCCAATGAGAGTTGCCATAGGATCCATCTTCCACTGAAAACTTAGGTATCCAGGACTTGACCTTCTTGGGTAGATCATGTAACTCCCCTTGGCTGTTAGGTAAGATTAAAAGGCCAAAGAGTTCTTTATGAGACCACTTGGGAGAACTTACAGGGGTGACAAGATTTGTGGAGGTCATAGTAGTAGATGAAAGTATATACTGACGCCCACTACGGGTCATCATAAGTTATCAGTGGAGTTGCCAGATGATTTTCTTGAAACTATCAAAAAGGTAAAGGGAAAACACCCTAGTGGAGTCACCAAGTAATCTTGTAAGATAAGGCTCTGAGGCAAGGCTTATCGAAAAGGTTTGTCATTTGGGGAAAATTTGACTCAGTGTTCCCTGACAATAGTGCAAAAATGTTATCGCACAGTTTGTATTTATGGTAATAGGTCAGAAGATAAAGGGATAAACTGGCGTAACTGGAACCAATCCCACCCAATGTCACCTCAATGGGATGGTTCTTTCTATTCTGGGTGGTAAGGCCCAAGGAAGACGTCCCTGGTGACTTGGAGCTTTGAGAAGGTGAAAGATGATAAGGCAAAAGTGTAAATCCCCCCTCACAAGTCACCACCGAGCAGAAGATCTGGCTAAACAACCAATAATAAGAAGTAACCAAAAAAGAAGAAAAGCACTTGTCCGGGACAAAGCAACAAGAAACTTATACGTGCAAATATTGGTTAGTACTTCATATATCAAAGATCATCTGCTAAATTCAACATATAAACAATTATAACAATAAATATTGACTAAGTCAATGTTTTTCAATACAGCAATGAAATAATATCACTCCACCAATAAATACCAAAATGATGTAGCAATCAATATATCCAATCAATCCCTCATTAAATAAATGCTTTAAACACCATTCAATTGCTTATAAAATGAAATGTTGCTGCATCAAGATGAAATAACCAAGGGTGACATCAACATTCCAGGGTTAGTAGGTTAGGGTTAGTGTAGTTAGGGTTTCAGTTTTAAAAGAAGTTTGAGAGTGTTTGGATCAAATCACTTCAACGCTGGAGGCTTAGATCAGTGCCTTAGGGTTTAATGGAGTCAATAAGAAGGATGCAAGAGTTGAAGGAGGGTGACCTAAGACTAGACGGAAGGGTTAGGAAGTGATGCAATAACAGGGCTTCAGAAACGAAACCGTAGGGGAGAGAGGCTCACTCCGGTGTTGCTAAAGCAAGGCCTTGTGCTCTCTCCTCCTTCTTTAGATCAATTTGGCAAAACGGCTAGCTGAAGATAAAGCAAAGACAACCAAAGCACGAGGGTTTGAAGAGGCAAGGTGTTTCTACAACAAGGCCTTTTCAGCAAACCCTAGAATGGTACGACCCTGGTATAGAAGAACTATGCCAAGGACGTCTCACTCTCTTTGTCTTCTAGATAGTACGGCTAGCTCAGGGAGAAGAACAAATGAGAGTGTAGCTATGGCTAGGCTCTCTCTTCCTTCTTCAATGGTTGAAAATTTCTCTATCATGGGACATGAGACAAGGGCCAATTAAATGTGCTTGTCACCTAGGGCTTTGATTCAACAAATTTATAAGTAATGTGCAAGAAATTTAAACTACAACCATTCAATAAGAAGTTTTGCAGAAAAAACACTTACAATTCATGAAGAAATAACCATGCAAACCCTAGTTGTAACACCTTCCTTCAAGAGAAACACCATAGATGCCAAAAAAGTCTTCCTTCAACAAGTGCGCCTCTCTTAAATCAGCCAAAAACCCCAATAGGGTGCTAAAATCAAACCTCACTAATGAGTGAGTGATGAATCATGATAAAATGAGGATAAAACTCCTCAATATATAGTGTATCAATGACCTAATTTGCTTTTTAGGTCATAAAAAGGCTGACAAGGCGATAATGTCAAAATCATATTGTTTCTACATTAAATGCTAAGTAAAAACCCTAATTAAGCATAAAAGAGAGTAAAATCCCCTTCAAGGGAGGCACTATCCCTTTCTAGGGAAAATGAGACATCCTGGAGCAAAACGTTAGCCCTCCAGGGGCTTCTCCAACATGCCACATGTGCCATCACTGCTCAGTCTACCTCCAAAAGCGTCCATGACATCATGGTGAAGATGGGGACATCCTAAGCCTTCCAAGGCTAGCGTTCCACTGAAAAGAGGTCATCCCCCCTATGTCTAGTCCTTCCAAAGTGCCCCGGATGGGACATCCTCTTCCTCTCAGGTGAAAAACCTCTGACCATCCTCTGCCCTATCTTTGCCCCTT
Organism: Picea engelmannii; assembly: GCA_009831015.1. NCBI lineage: Eukaryota > Viridiplantae > Streptophyta > Pinopsida > Pinales > Pinaceae > Picea > Picea engelmannii. The sequence continues at coordinate 383,968 of ML781117.1, read as the reverse complement.
GATGGGGTCTTAGCATGCATCTGGTGGGGTCTTCAGCCCCATGGAGGTCCAAACTGATCATCTCCCCATGTGTACCGGTCCAAATGGTACCTGTCCGTCGGGTATGGTCCTGCACATCAAAGGCTACGCCCTCCATGGGCTCATCAGTCACAAGGATCATAGCAATTTCAATCACATTTCATCATTAATATTATTAAACACATGCATAAAATACCTAATACATCAATCATTAGCTCAAAGACATTACACAATCCTGCAATGCAAGTCTGGGGAAAAGGACAAGGCGTCGTATTGGGCTAGTGTCCACAGAAAAAGGAAAGTTCCCAGAGAAACCCCATCCAAGCCATGTAAGTGGATGATGTGGTCAGGGGAAGTCCAAGCATGTGGGTGCAGTAAGGGCCAAGGATGCAATGTGTTACCTGTGGGTGCCTTTGTAGAAGGCGAGCTATCCCTGTCATGGATGCATTTTTTCCAAGCCCATTTTTTTCCTTTATTCTTTTTTACTTTTTGTTCAAGAGATAATCAGGGGACACTGCCTTGGCGTGTTGACCAGAGCTAACAACGTTACCCACAAGTAATTTTGCAGAAATGAGAAGGTTGGCTCGTGATGAGACCCCATTTCCCTTGGCCATGCAACCAAGAGTCACTGCCCTGGCATGGTAACCAACTGATGGCAATGTCATACTGCTAGGTACCCATGAACCTAATAGGTTGGCTTGTAATGAGACCCCCCATCCTATGACTAGGTCTTGTTTTATTATTTACCGGGTCCCTCTTGCTGAGAAGATTTTTACTGCTTTCTCAGGGATCCTTGGGCGAAGCATCTCGAGGTTTATTCTTAGGCTTTTATCTTTTACCAGCTTGCTTTTACCTTCCAGGCCTTTAGCCCCTTCTTCCCACGAGGTAAGGTGCAATCCTAAAAAAAAAGGTCAACCCAATGCCCAGACAAGGGGAATGGGATAGATGAGCGGGAAACAAGATGTAAAAGTGGTATTATGATGGGAGCGAACGATGGATTTTCAGAAATCCCCCCAGTGGCAAACCAAAACCAACAGACACAGGCTTTCTTAGGGAACCCTGTCAACCCCCCCAAACATGGTCAAGTGGGAAAATGTAAGATCCAAGCAGTTGTTAGAGATAAAAGGAATCATATGCATATATTTAAAGTTTTCAATGATCAAAAGTGACACATACCATGATAATTGGACCAATTACCTCATGGAGCAAGAACCTCTTCTGATACCGGACCAAACCAATGGTGATGGATGCTGCTGTTGCTGACGAGATGGATATGATAGAAGAAGAAAAGGTGGGCTCTCCAGGGCCATGCTCAGGTCAATCTTTCTCTCAGTACTCCATGTTTAGGACCTGTGGGCCTCGAGACATGATCTCCTAGCTATCCCTAAAAAGTGGGGATAACACACTACATCTAGAAATTAGTACACGAGGGGATCATCGACCTAATGTTCTGTCCTTCAACATAACAAAATACAAACATCTTCACCAAGACCTTCACTGAGCATAATTTCCATTCTCTACGAAGTCATCTTGGAGTGAAGGACACAGTTGCCTAGCAAATGT
>ML781117.1:344421-361212 GCA_009831015.1 Picea engelmannii | reverse complement strand
CTTTTGTCATCTCGTCCCTCCTTTCCTCTTGTTGTCTTACAGTTAAGTCTTCTTCTAGAAAAAACCGAGAACCCCTCAAGAACTGCTTCCTGCTTAGAATGATCTCTTTATCACACAAGTTGGGCATGATGACTTTTATGGGCTTGGCTCTCTCACTGTTAGGATTACCTACTCTCCATGCTTGACATATTTGTCCTTGCCATTGGAGCTTGTCCTTCAAGAAGTCTCTTGCAAGGTCAAGAGTACATTCATTTTTCCCATAATCTTTCACCCCCTTGATAATTATGTTTGTTGCTCTATCATGTCTTTCTTTGCTTTCTCTATCTTGCATGTTGTCAACCTGAATGTTTCTTTCTCCTTCCCTCTTAGCATGATTGCTAATAATTTGAGCCCAAGTTTTAGAGAGTTTTGCAGAATCTCCTTTCCTCTCTTCTCTTGATGTCTCTTCATTGTTGTCTATTTGGGTAACTACTTTCCCTTTATCCTGAGATGGCTTCACATTCATCACCTCTGTATTCTCCACTACAATTTTCTTCATGTTTTGCACTTCCTCTTTCATGCGTTGCCATTCTGTTTTCCCCATTCGAAGAGCTTCCTGTAGCAATGACACTTGCTCCTTTAGAACTTTGTTTTTTTCTACTAAATCTTGGTTTTCAGCTATTATTCTATGGATTGTACAATATATTTCCAACTCTTTAGCTTCTACTGCTTCTAACCTCTCTTTTACCTTTAACAATTCTTTCACATAAAGATCAGATGACCAAGTGAGAGGTGTGGATGTAGGACTATATAAGGCATAATCATTAATGAATTTTCCTTTTCCTTTAGACTTGTTTCCACATACTTGCAAAGAGGACTTGTTTGAATGTTGTTTCTTGCGAAGGACCCAAGTACTTTCCCTTTGAGACCTTTTTTTCCTTGTCTGCTCCCATTTTAGACGAGCTAGTCTTCGTTTTAAAATGCCCTGGTACTGTTTGGCATTAACCCAAACCCACTTTTTAGTTTTGGCTGATGAGGCAATTTTCACTTTCCCTATATCATTTGTTTCCATGAGTTCTAAAGTTTCTTGTCCCATTGTCATGATGCTATTAAGGGAAATCAAAGTCTCTGCCCAAAACTGACCCTCTATTTTATCTGGTGATCGTAAATATCTTGGTGGCCTAGTGGTCGATTAACTAGATCGATTGGAATTCGTTATCAAGACTATCCTTATTTCTTCGGTGTCCTGTTGGCAGGTTATCTTAAACCCCTTGTCCCCAGTCCTCACTTATCTTAAACCCTGGGTCCCCGGTTATCGATCATCCTAGACCTTCCGGTGACATTTATTGGTATTTATCAAGGTAGAGGAAGAAACCAAAGTACTCCAAGTCAGAATTTAGGCCCAATTAAATAATGCCACATAGTTTTCTTGGTATCAACTTTCCCTCATGAGAATACACATGGTTGTAATAAGAGTCCGCCATATAATTTTTTTTTTTCCATTGTTGATCATTGTGGTGCATCATGGAAGTTTGAAGTATTATGGCGGTGATACAAGTGGCATTCATGAAAATAAATTGTGCCTTTCATTCACTCCAGCAGAGAAAATTATTGCAAAAATACCTCAGATTTCTATGGATCCTTAATTGTCTCAAACACCATTTATGGAATCGAAAACACCTATACAACAAATCTTGGTTGGTAGACTATTAAATCTAATAGGTGGAAACATAAATTATTAAAGAGAAAAGGTGTCAAACCATCCAAAGTGTTGGGTTGTTATATTCTTTATAGTGGAAGTCTAGTCGAGGTGGACTGACTGACAGTCAAAGTCGAAGGTATCGACAACAAGTTGAAGGTCGAGGTGGTTCGACCGGGTAAAGTCGAAGTCGAAGTCGAAGATATCAACAGTAAGTCGAAGGTTGAGGTGGTTCAACCGGGTAAATCTGAAGTCAAAGATATTGACAACAAGTTGAAGGTCGAGTTGGTTTGTTTGGGTAAAGTCGAAGTCAAAGATATCAACAACAAGTAGAAGAGGTCAACCGACAAGAGATCGATAGGCGAGTGAGTGGAAATCGACTAAAGACTGAATGAAGTCCAACTAGTATTTGATTGTAACATAATCCCAAGATTCATGGGAATAGTAACCAATGATATATGTGGATTTGTAACCATTTTTGGGGCGCTTTTCTGTAGGGTTTTTCCTAATGTAAATCTTATAAAGAAGGTATGTTGTAATGATGAAAAAAGGCTAATTAATAATCATAGAATAGCCAATCTTTAGAGGCTGCTGGTCATGCATATGTAAGACGAATTGGCTACAGGGTTGTTCTTGTGTAAATAAAGAAGGTATGATGTCAATTATGTCTTAGGTCTAAACCAAGGTTAGGCATGTTACCTTTTATTATGAATGAATAAGACAACAAGAGAGAAAGATACTCAGGAATGTTGGTTTTCCCATTTGGTTTCCAGGTTAAAATCTTTGTGTACTGTGTGTTTGTTGTGTCATTTATTTTCTTGTTTAAATATTTCTTCCTCTCTTATGCTAGGTTTAGTGTGGAAGTGTTCCTCATTTACTAACATGTGGTATTAGAGCTTGGTTTAACAATCTTGGATCTGATTTAAACCCTGATTTAGTAAGAGTTGTAAGTCATAAATATTTAAAGATTGTGTTAAAGAATGACGAGCAACTCAAGAATAGAGATCGAAAAATTCAATGGCCAAAATTTTGAGCTTTGGAAGCTTAAAATTGAAGATATCCTTGTTGATCGAGAACAATGGGAAGCAACATGTCCAGGTACTATTTCGACATGTATCCTGTTGGAAGAATGGGAGAAACTCGAGAGAAGGGCAAGGGGTATGATTTGACTTTGTCTTGCAGATTCAGTACTACTGAATGTCTTAGGTAAATATTTGGCCAAGAAACTACGAGACAAGTTGGGAAGCTTGTACTAGTCAAAATCCTTGGTAAATAAGTTGTTTCTCATAAATAAACTGTATCTTCTAAGGATGAGTGAGGGAATTTTGGTGACTGAGCATTTAAATGCATTTAATACCATTATAAGCAAGTTATCTTTAAAATCATTGAGGAGGAGAAATGTGTTAGCCTATTATGTTCTTTTTCAGAGTCCCGGGATAGATTAGTTGTGGCTATAGGGAGCACTTCAACCACATTAGCGCTAGAAGACATGGTTTCAACTCTATTGTCAGAAGAAATGAGAAGGAAGAACATGGAAGGATCGACTAAAGATGCATTAGTGGTGAGAGATCAACCAATTGATGGAGATAAAGGAAAATTCTCCGGTATAAATTCTAAGTCGAAGAGTAGATCTAAATCCCCTATTTGATCGATGAGAAGATGTTGGAAATGAAGTAAAGCATGGCATTACAAAAGGGACTGCAAGTCTAAGGCAATGGAAGTTAATACAATATCCGACGAGAAGCAATCGAATGAGAGAAATACGACTCCATATAAATGAGGCGATGTGTACCTGGCATTAACCAACACACAGTCAGACCAAGATGTTTGGTTGATAAACTCAGGAACATCCTATCATATTACACCACACAGAGAATGGTTATGAAAATATCAATGATATTAAGGAGGATATGTGTTCTTTGGGGACAACTTGATAACCAAAATTGTTGGACGAGGAAGAGTTTGACTGATACTACAGAATGGGAGGAGGAGAACCCTTCCAGGTGTGCTACACATTCCTAGTTTGGAAAGAAACCTGACATTTATTAGTAATATGAGTGGTGCATGGTGCACACTATATTTCAAAAGGATACATGCAATATGGTCAGAGGTGCGATGGTATTAATGAAAGGAGTTCAGATTGTAACCCTATACAAGTTATTAGGGAATGTCGATTCAACTAGATGCAACATCATCACTGTTCATGAAGTCGACTCGACTCAGGCTGAGCCAATTCAAACCGACTCGAGAAGTCATCGTAAATTCGACCCGATCATGCTATGGCACGAGAGGATGGGAAATATTGGAGAAAAAGGACTTTGAGCTATGCATAATAAAGGTATGGTTGAATATTTTCCTGAATGTAATTTAGAAGTCAAATTTTTTGAACATTGCATATATGGAAAACAAAGTCGGGTGAGGTTCCCATCTGGGGTGACAAGAGCACAAGAGATTTTAGAATTGGTTCATAGTGATGTGTTTAGCTCCATTTCAATTACTCCACTTGGTGAATCTCTGTATTATGTCTCCTTCATAGATGATTTTTCTAGGAATACATGGATATGTTTCTTGAGGAATAAATCAAAGGTTTTAGAGAAACTCAAAGATTTTAAATCTCTTGTAGAAAACCAGACGGATAAGAATATTAAGACGTTGAGAACTAACAACAGTGGTGAATTATGTGGAAAGGAATTTGATCAGTTCTGCAAGCAGTGTGGTATAGAACGCAAAAATACCACACCATATACCCTAAAGAAAAATGGAGTCGCTGAGATAATGAAAAAAACATTGATGGGCAAGACAAGGAGCATGCTCTGTGGTGTTGGGCTCGCACAAGAATTCTAGGTGGAGGAAGTCGACACTGCAAAATATCTAGTGAATGTCTCCTTCATCGGAACTAGTTGGCATAAATCCACATGAGGTATGGTCTAGTAAGAACCCTTCAGTTTCACATCTCAAGGTATTTTGATGTGATGCATTTGTGCATGTTCACAAGGAAAAGAGGAGCAATCTTGATAAGAAGGAAATCAAGTGTATTTTCATTGGATAAAAAGAAGGAATGAAAGGATATAAACTCTGGGATCATGCATCAAGAAAAAAAATGTACAATCGATATGTGTTATTCAGAGAAGTTGGAAGGAAGTATGATCCTGAAGAAATGGTTCAAACATAGAATAATCCAGAGAAGGTGTGGTTGGAACTGAGGAACGAAGAAGATGATTCAAATGCGTCAACTGGATCAGAAGAAAAGGTGGAACAACCGACCTTGGTTGTAAGGAGGTTAGAATGAGTAAGAAAACCAATTGAAAGGTATAGTCCACCCAACTTTCTTTCCACATTTGTGTTAAATTCCACCAAGGATGAGCCCAAGTCGTTCGGGGAGGCAATCAAATTAGCAGATGGAAAACTCTGGAAGGACACCATGCTCGAAGAGACAGTATCCTTTCATAATAATGAGACATGGGACTTAGTTGAATTACCTAGTGGAATAAATCATGTCGGTAGAAAATGGGTATTCAAGAAGAATATGAACGCATCAGGTCAAGTCGAGAAATTCAAAGCTTGACTGGTAGCGAAATGATATTCCCAATTCAAAGGAGTTGACTTTGGTGAGATTTTTTCCTATGATGCAAAATTAAATTCCATTAGAGTACTAATGTATATGGTTGCAACATTTGATCTGGAAATAGAACGTATGGATGTAAATACAACGTGCAAATTGAAAATATCCCTTTATGGTCTAAAGCAATCACCAAGGACATGGTACCAAAATTTTGACACATACATCCTTATTTTGGGGTTTGTGAGAAGAAAAATTGATCATTACATATATTCCAAAGAAGAAGGTGGGAGTTTCATATATGTAGCATTGTATGTCCATGACATGTTTCTTATTGGAAACAACATGAACACAATAATGGAGGTGAAGAAGCATTTATCCTCCAAGTTCAACATGAAGGATCTTGGTGCAACAAACTTCATTCTGGGAATGGAGATCAAAAGAGATTGAACAACTAGAAAGATCTGATTGAACCATAAGAAGTGTATTGAAACAGTCTTGAAACGTTTCAACATCCAGGATTGCAAACCTGTGAAGGTGCCAATTACCGTGGGAGCAAGGCTAACTGTTGAACAATGTCCAAACACACAAGAGGAAATAAATGACATGACACGTATTCCCTATGAAAGTGTTGTTGGTAGTCTAATGTATGTGATGGTTTACACTTGGCCATACATTTCCCATGCAGTGGGAGTGTTGAGTAGATACATGTTGACACATGGGAAGGAGCATTGGACAACTGTCAAGAGAGTATTTAGGTATTTTTGTGGCACAAAATATTATGCTATATGCTACCAAGGAAAATCTGGAGATGACCGTGAAGTAAATGTACATGGATTTGTCAACACCAAATGGGTTGGAGATCTGGATTGATAAAGGTCGACCAGTGGATAAGTGTTCAATATGTACGGTGGAGAAATCAACTGGATGATTAAGCGACAGGCGATCGTATCCTTGTCAACAACATAATCTGAATACATGGTAGCCACTCATGGAAGTAAAGAATAAGTATGACTACAAAGGCTGTGTTCAGGAATCTAGTTTGAGAAGAAATATATGAATATCATTGCGGCATTCAAAGCGAAATATTCCTGGAAAAGAACCCAACTTATCATTCTAAGACTAAGCACATTGATGTACAATACCATCTCATGAGAGACATGGTGGAAAGCAACAAGGTGTTGATGGAGAAAGTAGACCTGTTGGAAAAAATAATAGATTCTTTGACCAAGTCTGTGAGTGTTGTGAAGTTCTCTTGGTGCAGAGAGGAAATGGTCATTGTTTCCTTGGGTCTGTGAATGAGAGTTCAAATATCTCCCGATTTTAGAAAATAAAACAACAAGTGGGAGAATGTTGGGTTGTTATATTCTTTGCAGTGAAAGTCTAGTCGAGGTGGATCGACTGACATTCAAAGTCCAAGATATCAAAAACAAGTTGAAGGTCGAGGTGGTTCAACTGGGTAAAGTAGAAGTTGAAGATATTGACAACAAGTCAAGGGTTGAGGTGGTTCGACCAAGTAAATTCGAAGTTGAATATATAGACAACAAGTCGAAGAGGTCAACCGACAATAGGTCGACATGCGAGCATGTGGCAACCGACTAAAGACCAAATGAAGGTCGACTGGTAGTCGACTAGTAATCTAACTTAGTAGTCGACTATAACAAAATCCTGAGATTCCCAATATTTGTAGCCAATGATTTGCGTCAATCTATAACCGTTTTCGGGGCACTTTTATTTAGGGTTTTTCCTACTATAAATCCTATAAAGAAGGCATGTTGTAATGTGGAAAAAAGGATAATCAATAATAATAAAATAACCAATATTTAGAGGTTTTTGGTCATGCATATGTAAGTCGAATTGGCTACATGGTTGTTCTTATGTAAAGCAAGAAGGTATGATGTCGATTGTGTCTTAGGTATAGACCAAGGTTAGACATGCAACCTTTTATTATGAATGAATAATACAACAAGAGAGAAATATGCTCAAGGAATGTTGGTTTTCCCATTTGGGGTTCCAGAGTAAAATTATGTGTATTGTGTGTTCGCAGTGTCATTTATTTTCTTGTTTAAATATTTCTTCCTCTCTTTTGCTAGGTTTAGTGTGGAAGTGTTCCTCATTTCCTAAGACAAAGTGGCTTATTTACATTCCAATTTTAGAAAAAAGTTTCTCAAATCAAGGAATGAAGGCAACATTTGATGAGGATAAAGTCAACAACCAAAGACTTTTTGAGGGTGAGAGGTTAGGAATTTTAGGTATCATAGTCTAGTTTTTCTGTAATGAGCCCGAGGGGGGCATTGACTATAACTTTTCTAAGTTTGAGGGAATCATTCATGGATTCACCTCTCATTTATATAGATCCTTGTCTTATTCTCATTTTTATGTATTTAGCTTCTCATGCTACATCTCTATTCTTTTCTTATCATTTGAATGAAGTTGCAAACAAGAATTTGGTACGACCACCATTGTTGTTAATCAATCAAGATATTGTATAATGTAAGTTTCAGGATAGATTTGTGTGAGTTGAAGATAAATAAAATATAGTTCATGTTACCTATGGTTTTATCATCTTTGTTTTGCATCAAATGTTTATGCAGATAAAGAGCTTCAGATTATAGGAATTTGAGTCCATTTTAACCATAATTTATGTTCCTTCAATATATACATTTTCATACACCTGCAAGTTACTTTTATAAGTGCTATAATGTTGGGTTCATTATCATGCCCAACTTTTGCACTTATCAATTTGTTAGATTCATTGTTTTAGATGCACAACAAACCATTCTTTCTTCATCTAAATTTTATAGTGACTTCCTCACTCACTCTCAGGATTGTGATTAATTGTTTTCCTCCTTTTCTTCCATCTACCATAATTAGTTTTTGTGCTCTGCTAAATGAGACTTTGTGCCCAATGTAAATACTTTTAGTCTGATAGGTTTACAGTCTTTTTATTCAGTCTGTTGTAATTATTATCCTCAACCCTGTTTATCCTTTTCTTTGACATTTAAATCTGACATCCTGAGTATAATGTTGAAAATTTGTTGCTTAGTGACAGTGAGTAGCCAATTGTCTTAAATATGATGAGGGAGCCCCCTATGGTCCAAAAGCCAACTTTTGGCCTAAAGTAGGTTTTGAGATGCTTTGGCATAATTTCTAAGTAGTCAGGAACATATCAAAGTTACAACATGAATCTTGATCTTGTGAGTAAAAAGGTAGTTCTTTAACCACTAGACCACATGCTTTGTAAACATTATATAATGGAGCATATTGTATTTGAAGGCAAAGAGAAGAGACTCGTTATGGAAAAAATATGAAAGTTTGTGTTCATATTGTGGGAAGAAGCCATTGAAGGTTGGGAGGCATGTGTTATTGTCTTCCTAGAGATCACCAATGACTCTTGTGTATATTAAAGACCATTCTTTAATGTAAAGAGATGTAACCGAGTACTTTGCATCATTTTTAATGGATCAATTCATATTTTGAAGTGGACTTGGAGACGTAGCCCATGTGGGGTGAAATCCATTATCAATTTGATGAGTATTGTCTATGGTTATTTATTTTCTATTCTCGATTTATGTTCTTTACATTTTTTTATTTTAATTTATTAAGCCAATTTTTTAACGAAATTACAAGAATATTGATAAGTTTTGTATAAGAATTCAAATTAGTGCAATGAAGCAATTTTAGCACTAATTTTGGATCAATTTTGGTACCAAAGCAATAATGATCAAGAATATGTTGATTTGTATTTGCACAAGCGTTTGTATTGAATGATAACCAGGTCTAAGCTTCAGCGAGGAGAAGGTTCACTTGAAGAGTACAATAATGATATTGGTTTGAGACGTGGATTCCAAAGAAAAGAAATGGGATCTTCAATGGAATAAACTAGCTTTGAATATAAAAGGATGTTTCAATAAACGTTTCTCGACACACAATCCATGGTGGAAGAGTTATACAAAGAACGAAGGAAGAATGAAGGCCCAAGTTAAGGTTAAGGAGAAGGAGGTGGTGATGATCCTCCTCAAACTCCTCCATCTCCATCCTCTCCTTTAAGTTCAAGTTCCTCTTCAATTCCATTAAGAAAACAACCAGAGAAAGATAATTCTAATTTGTGTTTGTTAAAATTAGACGTGAAATTTGATTTTCTAATGTATAATGTAGATCTTAATGTAGAGAAATTGGATAATTGGATCAATAAAATTGAAGTATATTTCAAGGCTCAAACAATTGTGGAGAAAGACACAAAATTCCAACTCTCTACTCTTCGAATGTGAGGCACAACATTGATTTGGTGGGAGAGTAAGACTCAAGATCTTCTTAAGAAAGGTAAAATGATATTTTCTTGGTATGAATTCACGATTGCATTAAAGAAGAAATTTTATTCTTTATGGCATATGCAACAAGAAACAAGCAATAATGGACTAGGAGAATCTAAGGAAAAATAGAGGAAATAATGTGCAATATACTCAAGAGTTTAAAAAGAGGGCATTAATGTTGGGCATTCCTCTCTATACACAAGAAACTCTTTTGAAGTGTATTGGAGGGTTGCATAATTATTTGAAACATTTTATTATTATGTTTAACCCAACTAATCTTGATGAAGTTTGTGTCCAAGCCACTCATATTGAGTCAAGGGGAAAGAATGTCCAGGACAAATTCTCAAAGAAATTAGTTCAACTGGTTGCAGGAAAAAAGAAGGAAAGGGTAAAATGAAACAAACAACCATAATGAAGATATAAGATGAGAAGCCTTCATGTTCACATTGCAAAAGGAAGGACACAATGATGCCAAGTGTTAGAAACTCCATCTAGAATTGAGACCAAATAAGTTCTGGAACAAGAAGGGTAATAAGAAGACCATTGCTATAATCTAATAGGATCTTTGATCAGATTCAAGTGACGAAACCAAGATCATGACCATGGGAATATGAGGTACATATTCTTATGCTAGTTCTATTTCTAATACTCATTCTTTAAAAACTGAAATTGTGCATGATGAAAGGAAAATAATTGAGATATTTCATATTAGAGTAATATAAAAACACAAAAATATTTATACATTCTTTGATAGTGGTTAGCAAGTTAATCTCATTTATGAAGAAATTGTTAAGACATTGGGACTTGAAACTAAAACTAATCTAAAACCATATCCTTTGGGATGGGTATGTGGAGATGCTAAGTTTGTAAGTATATAAACAATGTAAGCTCAGATTTGCAATCACCTCTAGGTAGAATTCGATGTGGTACCACTTGATATTTGTGGAATTGTTTTGGGAAGTCCTTCTTTGTAAGACATGAAAGCTATCCTCTACAAGGAAGCAAACAAGTATAATATTTTTTTTAGTAAGCTAACTAATATGTATCAATATAAGGGGGAAAAAATTATAGGTGTTTTGTTGTTGGCCCGCCACTTGGGAAACTGACCCAGCAACAAACAAATTTCTTCTTCGAGCTTACTTCCTGGAATATACAAAAAAATAGATTGTGTAAATTTATACAAGAACTATCCAAAAGTTGATCTAATGTTTGAGAATTTGCATCATGTTTTCTATAACTATACATACTAAAGAAAATAAGAAATATTTTCATTACAAATTAAACGGAGAAGGACAGAGGGTCATCCCAAGGAACCTAGGGGGTTTCCTCATCGCTGACACTAAAGTTGATGTCGTTTTTGACTTCCATGATGGTTAATTTCTTATACAAAAGATGATTTTGAAACTGAATGAATTCAATCTTCCTGGCCAACTCATTATGGGAAATGACTCTATCAGTTATGGCCTTGTTGATAAGTGTTATTATATGCCAATAAAGATCAATGGTGATAAAATACTTTGTATCTCTGGCACGGGTTGATCCCATATCAGGAATCTAGGGCATGAGATCAATATCAATTTATGCATCTGGGGTTTTGATCCTTTCCTAACGAACCTCATTTTCCATCCTGTCCATGTCATCTTGAGCTTTTGGAGTAGTGATGGAAAATTAATTCTCCACAACTATGATTGCATCCCGGTGCACTTGAGGGAGTGGAAGATGATATTGAGGGGAAATTCCACATTTGCGTGCTCTGGACCTATCCATGGAGCCAAACCAAAGCCTGAGTGTAACCGTTGTTGGTTGAGGAAAAAAAAGGCAAGAGTCGAGGATGCTTCTGAATATTTTCTGGTCACTGCAACGGTTGATGGAGCCATAAACAATGTTGATGGTCCCAAGAATAGTAACAATTATTTATTGTACCCTTGGTCTCCTACTTTTATTTTCAACCCTGGGTTTATAAAAAATTAAGAGGTGTTATGCACTGTATGTGTAGTATGCAATTGTCAGTAGCAGAGGGTTGAAAATTATCAAAGGCTGGAAATGTGTAGGAAATCAAATGACATAAAGCAGTTCTGAACTAATTGATTTGAAGGAAACACACAAATTTGAAAGTACAACTAATCTAAAGTGCATGAAAGAAATTATTCTATTGCATTAAATATTTCTGAATCAAGAAAGTTAAATTGAAGCAAAAGATGAATCTAATATGAAATTATGACAGAGAACTATGATAGAAGTAAAAGATGTAAATTATGACAGAAAAAAACTATAATGGAAATGAAACTACACTAATGCATGAACAAAGAAATCTAACCCCTTGATCATTATCAATATAAATGTGCTTTTATTATTTGTTGATGCTTTCATGAAAATAAGATTAAACTAAGTCAAAATATGAAGCTAAAACAAACCTACACGAGATTTCTACAAGAACTGTGCATTTCTACATGATCTGTACAGTTTCTACAAGATACTCCTACATGAAGCAAAATGAAGTTTGAAAAGGTAGTGAAAGTATTTAAAAGCATTGACAAAGATAAACTATAAAACAAATGAAGTGAATCTATGGTTCTTATCCTTGGGAGGCACCTAGGAATGCTCCAAAAGGTTATTGAACATTTCTACATGATGCTACTACAACTGGCTAGTTAGTTGAAATCTTAACAGAAATGAAAATTTATCATGCAAAGCTAAATATAACTTCAATAGAGAATGAAACACTATCTAATCACTAACTAATATGCATGAAAACTAGCGAAATAGTAAAAAGGGTCCTTGATCCCTCTTGGATGGGCTTTACCCAAGAAGCACAAGGAACCTAAAAGAAACTTTAATGTACGGAAGGAAAAAAACATTTTATTTCATAAATATCAACAGTACATGAGGAACATCAAAGTTATCAGTCTTCAACAAAAATTCTCGCAGAACATATCTGTTATCACTCCAAGGAACTCCTTAGGGTTGTAGGCTAAGGATGCTTGGTAACTTAGAAATAATGGTTTTTATGTGTTTGGGACAATGGGGTCTTCAATGATTTGTATAAGAAACAACTCATCACACATCTAAAGATACAGTGCTTTCAGTAAACAATAACCAGATCAAATAATTGAAAGAGAGGATGGAGAATACTATTCTTGACTTGCCAATACAAGTGAAAGTAGGGCCTAATACAAGACAACAAGGAATCCTTTAATTTCAAGCCTATGAGTTCAACAAAGAGGTAACAGTCTTTATGAACTAAAATAAACTGAAATTAAAGTACAAAGAATGAAAGATAAACAATTATGGTATTGCAAACGAAAGGAAACTCCACTTTATTTCTGCAAAAAGAGTCTATACAATGGCATGAAATATCTCCCAGTTTGAACCCTTGTTTCATATCAAAAATGGGCATTTATAGCCTCTTACAAACAGTTTTACAGATCCAAAAAACATGGATCTGTATTTAATAAAAACAATTCAAATCTATCTCAACAACTTAAAAATAAAGTCTTAACAACTAAACTTAGAACTCGAACTGTCTTCAATCTCCAAAATTCGCCATCTGCATCCTTCAGCTCCTGGTATCTGCGATGTGATGAAACATGGCAGGACACCTGTCTTGACAGTTGGATCTCCCCAACGTTCATGGTCGATTTTTGAGGAAGTTGTTTTGCATATGGTTGCCAAAATTCTCTCGAATCTCTGATGCTGAGCCCTTTGCATGTGATCTGATAGTCCATTGATACTCTGGAAATCCTTCATAACCTATTCAAAATAATTTGTTTTGTTCTTGGCTTCAAAAAATACTTTTCCAGCTTTCAACAGCTAACTCGTTTAATATTCCGCAGGTTAGCTGTTGAAAGTCGCCACTTTCAACAGCTAACGGATCATAAAATATCGCTTTGCGCTGGTGAAAGCCCTGATTGCGCTCAAAACGAGTTTTCACCTTCAAAATTTTGATTTCATTAAAACTCAGTGTGCCTCCGGTTTCTCACCTTGCATATTAACATCGACTTGAGCAAGTACCTTCAGATATGGATGGGATTTTTGTCTTTGCTTTTGTTTCAATCTTCTTATCTTCCTTTTAAGGCGTTTGGCAAGCCACCACAGACTATTGTAATCTTTGGTGAGTTTTTTATTTCTCTTCTTCTCTTTAACACTTTCCTTAGCCAATCTCTCAAGTGCAGCATTGGTTTTTTCGAAGTTCTCAGACAACTTCTTATACCTTTCTTTGATCACCCATTCCAAAACCTCTTGCTGAGCGATTACCTCTTTCAGATGCTTGATTTTCTGAGACTTCTTTGATTTGGAGATTTTTGATGTTTCTCCTTATTTTGTATGAGTGAAGGTCTCATAATTTTGTGCACACTCAGTTGACTGCTCAGGACTCTTGGTGACAGGGCATTGACCTTGTTGCTCTGATTCTGAGTCTGAATAGGGCAAGCTTAATATATTGGTTCTCTTCTCTGTACTCTACTCTGTAGGATGCTCTGAGGTCTGCTCTGTGGTCTGCTCAAAGTTTAACCTTTTCTTCGACCTGCGGGGCTTCACTCCAGAAATTCTATCTTTTGGAGGCCTTGGCAGGGTCCTTCTTTTTCTTGAACTGCTTTGAGGAGAAGACTGTTTCTTTGAACCTTTCCCTGGTTCATTTGCGGGCTGAGTCTGTGTTTCAAAACCCTCCCAGAATAGAAAATGATCCCATCTCCTTCCCTGCTATTTTAATTCCTCCAGGATGATCAATTTTATGAGGCCGAAGTGGCACAAAGTACTTTTCATGCTCAAGGGTTGAGCCCTGATCTTCTTGCAAACCTTAGTCAAACTTTTATGTAGGAAAAAAGGTAAATTGAGGGGAGTCTTGCCTATGAAATGGTCCAGGAGTTTGAAGTGATACATCATGAGTTTATCATACCTGCCCTCCGAGGTAATGTAGAGTTGGATACCTTTGAATAGCTCCTGCCATTCTTCTTCTAGATAGGAAACCAACATACCCTTTTTCCATGCCTTGTGCCTGAACTCTTCTTTCAAATAAGCTCTGAAATCCAAATTTTTGGGGGCAGTGGTTTTGAACCAGATTTGACCCATTCTTGGTAGGTTTGTTGCTGCAGCAATGGCAGCTTCATCTACTCTAATTTCCATGGACCCAACACGAGCTTTGTTCCCATCGAAAGTCTTGGCAAAAGCTTCTGCTGTAGACCGGTGGCAACCATTTTGCAACCTCTCAACAAATTCAATACACCCTGCGTTTACAAAATGTTTTTGGACTTTGGGATGTGTCTATAGAAAAGACAGTCTATCTAGCTCTCTCCTGAGTAGGGAACCACTGCGTCTCCTTGCCATTCTGTAGCTCAAAAATCCCAACAATTCCGTATATTATCCCTTGCAACTGCTATTCGAGCCGAGGTTCTACGCTGTTGAAAGCACTTAAGGAGTCGGCTCTGTTTTGAAACATTTGAAACTTTAACGGACCTCCGTGAACAGGGTGTGATATGGAAACAATGCCTTGATTTGATGTTGTCAGCACATCAGTACATCCTCTGTACCTGCAACACTGAATTCGAACTTGCCATCCCTGATGCCATGATTGTGGAGCGTGAGTTTCTGAGCTGGATCCGAGATGTAATCTGAATGGGACGTGGAACTCGAGTTTAAATGATTACCCACTTTCACCAGCGCGTCCTTATGATATCATGACGTGAGTCGATCACATCATAATTTGATTCTGAAACGTGGATAAGCGCACATGATTCCCGCTTTCTCCAACCAACGGCCCGTGGAAAACGCCCCTCAGCTGTAGAAACTTTCACTTCCAACAGCGCATGGTGCTGTGGAAAACCCCCATTAGCTGTTGAAAGTATTCACTTTCATCAGCGCACGACCTTGTAAAAACCTCTCCATAGCTGTGGAAAGTCTTCACTTTCACCAGCGCACGACCCGCGACACTGCTTCTTTGGATACTTTGGAACTCAACACTTTCACCAGCGCACAGAACTATGAGAGACGCTCCTTAGCTGCTGAAAGTCACCACTTTCCCCAGCTAACACTCATCTTTTGGACACACGTTAGCTGTTGAAAGTGAATTATGAAAATTTTGAAAAGAAGACTTTAATGGGTCATATTATTTTCTAAGACAAAAACCAAAACCTATGTTTTGCAACTAGAAAAACTCAAAAATGAATTGAGGAAACTACCAATAGCCATGCTATCTGCCACAAAATGTGACCAAAGGGATGGGTTCATTTTGGGAGCTAACATTTGGCTCCAACTGGGATGGGCATCTCCCTGTGAGGTGACCAAGAACCTAGCTAGACTCAGTAGCCTTATTACAACTTGAAACAGAAATTTGAAAAATAGTTTGCTAGTACCATTGGGCATGGAGTTATTTGAATGACAGAAATAAAGAAACAAAAATGAGAAAAGAAATATGTACAAGTAGAACTTGGCTTCAAAGGAATCCTTATGAGAAATAGATCTTCAGGAAGCGCCCGTTGAAAGGGCCACCTGCTACTGGCTCGCCTGAAAGAGTTTGGAGGAAAAAGGTATTGTTTTGCTGCACCGCTGTTATGACAAAAGGACTTGTCCAGAGAGCCTCGAATTTTCCGTGTTTCCCCTTCTCCTGCCTTGCTGCATCCCACTTTAAGACCAAATCCCCTGTTTTGAAGACATCTGATTTGACTTTCTTGTCGAAATTTTGCTTGATTCTTTCTTGATGCAATTCTGTTTTTTCCAAGAGCTGCTCTCTATCCTGCTGTAGTTCTACCAAATTATGAATCCTCCTGGTCAAATCACTTGGTTCTGAATCAGTTTCTTGTAGGAACTTTGCAACCGGCAATGCAAGTTGAACATGACATATAGCCTCAGTACCATATACCAACTTGAAAGGAGATGTACCGATTGATTTCTTACATGTTACCTTGTCAGCCCACAAGGAAAACTTCAGTTTGGAATCCCAACCTCTGGCATTTTGTTCAAGCAACTTCTTTATGATTCTGACTAAACTCTTGTTGGATGACTCAGTTAAACCGTTCCCTTGCGGATAGTAAGCTGTGGAATGTACCAGCTGAATTCCCAGCTCTTCACACAATTTCACCAAGTGTTTATCTTTGAATGCAGTAGCATTATCAGTGACCAATCTCTTGGGACAACCAAATCTGGCAAATATGTTTTCCTGCAGAAAGTTTATGATGACAGTATGATTGGCGTTCCGGGTGGGAATAGCCTCAATCCACTTTGTAAAGTAATCGGTGGCAACCAGGATC
>ML781117.1:314694-338600 GCA_009831015.1 Picea engelmannii | reverse complement strand
TTGGCAAGCCACCACAGACTATTGTAATCTTTGGTGAGTTTTTGCTTTCTCTTCTTCTCTTTAACACTTTCCTTAGCCAATCTCTCAAGTGCAGCATTGGTTTTTTCGAAGTTCTCAGACAACTTCTTATACCTTTCTTTGATCACCCGTTCCAAAACCTCTTGCTGAGCGATTACCTCTTTCAGATGCTTGATTTTCTGAGACTTCTTTGATTTGGAGCTTTTTGATGTTTCTCCAGTGAAGGTCTCATAATTTTGTGCACACTCAGTTGACTGCTTAGGACTCTTGGTGACAGGGCATTGATCTTGTTGCTCTGATTATGAGTCTGAATAGGGAAAGTTTAATATATTGGTTCTCTTCTCTGTACTCTGCTCTGTAGGACGCTCTGAGGTCTTCTCTGTGGTCTGCTCAAAGTTTAACCTTTTCTTCGACCTGCGGGGCTTCACTCCAGAAATTCTATCTTCTGGAGGTCCTGGCAGGGTCCTTCTTTTTCTTGAACTGCTTTGAGGAGAAGACTGTTTCTTTGAACTTTTCCCTAGTTCATTTGTGGGATGAGTCTATGTTTCAAAACCCTCCCAGAATAGAAAATGATCCCAGCTCCTTCCCTGCTGTTTTAATTCCTCCAGGATGATCAATTTTATGAGGCCGAAGTGGCACAGAGTACTTTTCATGCTCAAGGGTTGAGCCCTGATCTTCTTGCAAACCTTAGTCAAACTTTTATGTAGGAAAAAAGGTAAATTGAGGGGAGTCTTGCCTGTGAAATGGTACAGGAGTTTGAAGTGATACATCATGAGTTTATCATACCTGCCCTCCGAGGTAATGTAGAGTTGGATACCTTTGAATAGCTCCTGCCATTCTTCTTCTAGATAGGAAACCAACATACCCTTTTTCCATGCCTCGTGCCTGAACTCTTCTTTTAAATAAGCTCTAAAATCCAAATTTTTGGGGGCAGTGGTTTTGAACTAGCTCTGACCCGTTCTTGGTAGGTTTGTTTCTGTAGCAATGGCAACTTCATCTACTCTAATTTCCATGGACCCAACACGAGCTTTGTTCCCATCGAAATTCTTGGCAAAAGCTTCTGCTGTAGACTGGTGGCAACCGTTTTGCAAACTCTCAACGAATTCAATACACCCTGTGTTTACAAAATGTTTCTGGACTTCGGGATGTGTCTGTAGAAAAGACAGGCTATCCATCTCTCTCCTGAGTAGGGAACCACTGCGTCTCCTCGCCATTCTGTAGCTCAAAAATCCCAACAATTCTGTATATTAACCCTTGCAACTGCTATTCGAGCTGAGGTTCTACGCTGTTGAAAGCACTTCGGGAGTCAACTCTGTTTTGAAACATTTGAAACTTTAACAGACCTCTGTGAACAGGGTGTGATATGGAAACAATGCCTTGATTTGATGTTGTCAGCACGACAGTACATCCTCTGTACCTGGAACACTGAATTTGAACTTGCCATCCCTGATGCCATGATTGTGGAGCGTGAGTTTCTGAGCCGGATCCGAGATGTAATCCGACTAGGACGTGGAACTCGAGTTTAAATGATTACCCACTTTCACCAACGCATCCTTCTGATATCATGGCGTGAGTCGATCACATCATAATTTGATTCTGAAACGTGGATAAGCGCACGTGATTCCCGCTTTCTCCAACCAACGGCCCGTGGAAAACACCCCTCAGCTGTAGAAACTTTCACTTCCAACAATGCATGGTCCTATGGAAAACCCCCATTAGCTATTGAAAGTCTTCACTTTCATCAGCGCACGACCTTGTAAAAACCGCTCCATAGCTGTGGAAAGTCTTCACTTTCACCAACGCACGACCCGCGACACTGCTTCTTTGGATACTTTGGAACTCAACACTTTCACCAGCGCACAGACCTATGAGAGACGCTCCTTAGTTGCTTAAATTCGCCACTTTCCCCAGCTAACACTCATCTTTTGGACACACGTTAGCTATTGAAAGTGAATTATGAAAATTTTGAAAAGAAGACTTTAATGGGTCATATTATTTTCTAAGACAAAAACCAAAACCTAAGTTTTTCAACTAGAAAAACTCAAAAATGAATTGAGGAAACTACCAATAGCCATGCTATCTGCCACAAAATGTGACCAAAGGGACGGGTTCATTTTGGGAGCTAACAATATCCATACAATGCTTCTCCAAAAATTCGCTATATCTCTCTCTTAGACTAGAGGCCTATATATAACTAGAGAGTTTGATCTCCCTCCCTGAATCAAGGAGAGTGATGAGTAAATGAGGGATCTCAACCCTTTTCATCTATATATTTGAAATGTTGTTGATAAGAAGTGGTCATAAATGCATAAGGATCACTCTTGGAGGTAGGTGTAGACAATTTCACTTGATCGTTGGATGGAAGCTCACTCGAGGGGGGAAAATCCATTGTTTCTAGGAGGTTGGTGCCCTTGAATCCTATAGTTCGACCTAGTTGGTGGAACACATGTATTTTACCAAAACTAATAGTGAAAAAAAGTATATTATACATAAAAATCCACCTCAATCATATATTCATTAAGAAACATACAAAATAACCATGTCTGACTATTACATATGGTCAAAAGCAAACATTAAGTATTTTTGTGGTGGAAAAATATGTCAAAGATAAGCCTTTATAATGTACAATAATGAGGCTCATCATCACTCCCCAATTGAACTCTTGCACACCCTTGTGAAAAAAAAAATGGTGTTTTTGATCTCACTATTGTTGTTGTTGTTGTTCTGTACTTTGTTGTTGTTCATTGTTCCTCTGTTGTTTATCATCATGTTGCTTCTCAAGGCCATGTTGTTGCTCAATTCCCTGTTGTTTCTCAAAAGAGTGTAGTTGTTCATTACCCCATTTTCCATCAACATTCTCTTGTTGTTTTATGAATTCCTCTCTCATATCCCAATCTATATACTTGTTGACAACTTGTTAATCATGGTATCCCTTATCCTTCACAATGTTGGACCATTATGATTCTTCCTTTTCTGGTTTGAGGTCAGCCATAGGATCTATAGGGAGAAGGAGTGGATGGCTCATCCTTAGCCCAATCCAATTAGTTATCATTATCCATAGAGTTTATTTATACCATGGTGTTCTGAGGAGGGAAAGATGCAATGTGTTTGTAGAGTGAGGCTCTCTCATTCTCAATCCATGAGGCAAGGAATTCCACCTCATGTGGCAAGCTTCTACTTCTACTTCTCCCAATAATGTCAATGTGTCATCCATATGGGTTGTTACTTCAATTTTTTTGGCTTTCCACCTTGGAGTTATACCCTTATCCAAAGATATGCTATGGTGATTGTTTATGACATATTTAGGCCTGACAACCTCTGTTCTAATCCAAAGGGGTGTTTGTTGTTCCTCTTCCTTATACTTTTTGAATTCTTTTGCCCTCATTTACTCATGCCTTAGCCAAGAAGAAAATGCCATCAATTGAAAATCCACTACATATGGGATTTTATCTGAAAAATTCCCTGTTGGCATAAATTTATGCAGTCATTCTTGTAGAAACAAATCCTATAGAAACAGAGTTCTACAGGAATTGTGTAAATCGAAAATTCTATAACATGTAATTTCGAAGAAGGTTGAAGAATTTTTAGTGTCGATAGGTCTCGACCACAGGCTCAATTTTGTTTTGGACTGAGAGACCTTAACACATGGGACGTTGGTTCAATTTCATAACATAGTCTACATGACTGTAACTTGCGGGAGAAACAAATTGGGTTTCCGCAGGGTATGTCTTACTTGTTGTTTAATGACCATGAAACTTTCCAGAAGTGATCATGGGTTAAAAAAAAAAAAAAAACTAGAATGAATGCAACAAGTCTTTGAGATCGAAGTGATAATTCTTTGTCTAGGGTTTCATGGTTACCTATAGTCTATCATAAATTATTCTCTTGCAACATCCTCTGGATAATTATTTTGATTTCCCTCTTTTCATGCGAGCTTAGATTCCCGATTCCACCCAACTAGAGCCACTCTTCCTCTTCAAACTCGAAATGGTGTTCTGATTCTTCTAACTCTGAGTTATACCCTTAAATCATGGAAAGGAATGTTGTCTTGTCACAACAGTAAAACAACCGTAGAATTGTATTCATGATTCTCTAATTCATTCCTTTTCTCACTCAAGGAATTAAACCTCCACTTGAACCATTCGATCTCCACATGTTAATTCAAATTTGGCATGAATAATGCCACCCCCCATTGACAAGATGTAAACATCCTCGTTTTCACCACCCTTTAGAATTTATGAATGCTCGACCATATAAAATAAGAATAAATATGGATGTGTGAGGATTAATTAAATGTAGATAGGGAAGATACTTATGTTACCTTGTTTACCTTTTGCATGCACATTAATATGCTTGTTGCAAGTGGCTGGAGGTGGTTTGTCTTTGTGTTGGTGCTTGTAGTTTATTTATATGTTGCGCTCATGATTAGATCTACATTTTTTTAGGATATTGTGACCTTGAATCATGCTACAGGATTTAGAGCACTCTATTGATTTGTTTCTGTCATATAGAATATTTTCTACATGATACAAAGTATCTTGTAGAAGGTGATTTCTATTATCCCGAGGATGTTCCTATGAGCAAGGATGGCTGCTGAAGGTGTTTATTTCTCTGATATTGATCCTTACACTGCGACTATTGGTCTTGAGTAGGTTTTCTTGCCTATTTTTGAGAATTGTCCCTGTAGATTGTCATATAGAATATTGTAGAACAACTTGATAAAACAATATGATAGGTTGTTTTCTTTGAAAAAAATGT
The DNA here is from genome assembly GCA_009831015.1 of Picea engelmannii. Lineage (NCBI taxonomy): Eukaryota > Viridiplantae > Streptophyta > Pinopsida > Pinales > Pinaceae > Picea > Picea engelmannii. The sequence goes on along the minus strand of ML781117.1, from coordinate 333,824 downwards.
AAAGTGAGATGTATTGGGTATGAAAAATGGTATGAATGACATGGATGAAGAATATTGTTGATTATGATAGGAAACAATATGAATATGGGAATAATGAAAAATGATATGTATGAATATGGAAATTCTTACTGTATTTATTGAAGGTGATGTTTATTGTTTATTTTTCTCTATGAAGATCGTTGTAGTAATGAAGTCCCTAATACATGCAAAAACAAAATATTAGTACAAATTTTTTTTTCTCAAGGCAAAAGTGCCATCTCTAGTTTTCACTAATGCCTTGCCTTATCAGGCTTCTGAGAAGTTTTCTTGATGAGGTTATTCGTTTATTATTCATATATGAGATTTCCTCCAGTGGAGGTTTTCACCCTCAAATATGTATTAGATACCTCTGGGAGGTTTTCATCCAAGATTTTTATTTTCTCTTCTCTTTTTTTCATCATGGGGATGGATTGAGAATATCACTGCTATCAATCACATCTAGATTCTATTTATTCATTATTTTTGTGAATTCCTCTTTTGTCAAAGGATTATTGTAGGTATTTAGTGTGAATCCACTCACTAGTAGTGGCATTCCTTCTTTATCAATTGTTCTTATCTGCACTGATCCATTATCATGACATTTTTCAATGATGTAGGGCCCTAGCCACCTTGTCATCGAATTTCCTTTGAAATCCTTAAAAATTGAGTCATATAAAAGATCCCAATCTGCTTCTTTGAACTTCCTGTACTTAATATTCTTGTCATGCCAATAATTTCTTTGCTGCTACACCACTTCAATGTTGAAGAGGGCCTACATCTTGTACTCATCTAATGCATTCAATTGGCTCAATATTTCTTTTTGTGTTGACTGCAAATTCATGTATAATTCAACTATTGTTCTCAATGTATGATGCTCAAATTCAATAGGAAGCATGGATTTATTACCATAAACTAATTCAAAAGGAGTAAGCCCTGTTACAACACAAGTTGTAGGTTGGGAAAAGCCCGACCCAACCAAAAAAGAAAGTGCTACAAATTGGGAATACTACATCCAATGTCACCTCGATGTAGGTCCCACACTTGGGGGGTGACTAAGGTCACTCTTGGGAGGCGATCCCAGAGACCCTAGGGGGAAAGTAAAGGATGAAGGGAATTATAAGGAGAATTCCCCCGGAAGGTCAAGTGATGGAAGAAATTATTGGTTGGAAATGGTAAGTGAAGAGAGATAAATGGATACCAAGTGAAAAGATAGTTTCCGATGCACCTCTACCTTCCCGAAACATAAGAAAATATACCTTGCAATACTATGTGTTAGTATGGATCAACAAGTTAAGTTTAATTTCCCTCATTTGCAGCAGTGGATGACCATTTATATTAGCAAATGAAGTATCCAAATCAGCATATAAGGCACAAGATCAATTGGCAATATCACCAATGAATTTAGTAATCAATTATGACTTGAGCATAGCATTGTAAGACTGAATAAAGCAAGCTGTTATAAAATCATTTTATGCAGTAAATTATCATCCTTATGGATTTATCATTCAATGACATGAAACAGATAAATCAACCATATAAAAATCCTCAAAACTAGCTTAAACAATGCACCCTAGTTAGTGGAATTAGTGGCTAAAAAATGGAGGAAAGTTAGGGGCTAGTTAGTGAGATATTAGCACCTAGGGTTAGTGATTTTCTGCAGCCTAATGGCTGTAGAAAACAAGTTAGTACAGGAAATGATAATTTATGGAAGAAAAGGGAGGCCCTAAGGGAAGAAAAACCCCCAAGGCATCAAGGTCACTATCCAAAAGAGAAAGCTTGTAAAGGTTGAAATTTCACGTTTGTCGAGGCGGAAGACTTCTATCTCCAATGCAAATTAAAATGTGATTAGTGCCTTACTATTGGGTTTATGGGGTCAATGAAAAATATGTCTTGTCTAAGCACTTGGGGGTGTACGCACTTGTACTTCCCAAGTGTAGCTAAGTCAATCTAGGAAATTCCAAGAGGGTGTACACCCTTGTACTTCTTTTGGCACAACCTTGAAAAATATATTTTACCTTGAGAAGAAAAACTTGGATTGAAATGTTTGATCCACAAATCCCTAGGGGTGTAATCCATTTTACTTCCTAGGGTTTGAAAAACAAACCAAGATGATCTTGGAGGGTGTACGCTCTTATAGTTCTCCAAGACAACTTGTAAACAAATGACCTTTCTTAAGCAAGCGAACAAACTTTGGGGAGGGTGTATTCCCTTATAATCCTCCAAGGGTTCTAACCAACAATTATTATGAAAAAAAGCAAGAGAAAAGACAATAAATTCAGATTTTTCCTTACCAATTCCACAAAAAATCTAGATCAAACACTAATCTTCCAAGTTAAGTCCATCCACATGCATAAGAAAGAGTCTCCAAGCATAGCACATCACTTCCTACCACCAATAGAAAATATAAACCATAACACTTGAAAAAGAGATGAAAATGGCCAATAGGGCCGAAAATTTTAGACCAAGTCCTTCTCCACAAGGGAAAAAAATGAGATCTTATGATCTCTATTTATAATACAAAATTTAGCTAACATAGCTTGTCCAAAAAATAATGAGTAAAACACAAGATCACGGGTCAACAACCCTAATATTTCCCCCTTAACACAATAATATTAAACAATTCACTTATAATTTCACTTTTTTCACAAATTAAACTGTAATTTAGGAGGACATCACCCCTTTAGGAGTTAGGGGAGGTTTTTCCACTTTGAGGAAGTCGTTTTTTTTGGAGAAGCATGGATGGGCCTCCAAAGGCCATGTGTCAAGAATCTAAGTGATCTCATCATGGTGAAGACCCTCTTCTCCTCAAAACGTCCAAGTGTAAAATGAGTGGCACCTCACCACCATGCCTTGGCCCCCAAGGTCATGATGTCAAGCTCAAAAGTGGGACGTTTTTCCCCTCCTGGGAAAATTGTTTGGCAAGAAATGGGTGGGCTAGGTCATCTAAGTCATAATCAAGGTATTCCAAGCCATCTCTCTCTCATCTAGAATGCGGGCCCTTGACATCCTACAAATGGGCTTGTAGCCCCATGGAAGCCCAAGCTAGGCTTGTTCTCCCAAAACTGTCTACTAGTTAGGTCCTGCAAATACAAATGAACACTCTCTCCAAGGATCTCAAGTCATAACATCATGATAAGTTAATCCAATCAATAAATAATCCATCCAATCATGTGCATTAAACATCACCATATCAAACAATTAACAACTCAAAAACACTATGAAACTTGTCAAGCTTAAGTATGGGAGGGTTGATGAGGTTTCTTATTGGGTAGATCATGCCCTAGGTCAAGGAGAGCTTCCAGGAGGTCCCTCTCTAAGCCGTGTAAAGTGTATGAGGTGGATGGTGTCAAGACTCAATGTGCATAGGGCTCATGACATACTAGGGGTCATAGTTTTCTCATTCATGGGTTGCTTTGTAGAGGGTGTGTGATACCTTCGTCCACAATGCACTTTTTCCAAGCCCATCATTTGTCTTTTGTCTTTCTTTCTTTATATTTCCTTTTATAATATAATAAGGAGAGATTTAAGGTCACTGCTTTGGCGTGGTGACTAGGTGGTGGAAATGTCACCCACAAATACCTAATTGAAATGAGAAGGTTGGCTCGTGAGGGTACCCCCTTTCTCTCAACCATGCAACTAATAGTCACTTCCCTAGTTTGGTGACCAAATGATGACATTGTCATACAACTAAATATCCATGGATGTGATAGCTTGACTCGTGATGATACCTCCTAGCCCTCAACCTAACTTTCAATCATTTCTTTATTATATTGTGGGTCCCCTTTTATTCAAAGATAAGCGTTTCATTGCTTTCTTGGGTGATCCCAGGGCGAAGCATGTGGAAGGTTTATATAAGGATTTTATATTTTAATCAAAACCATCTCTCTGGGCCTTTATCCCATTCTTCCCATAGAATGAGGGACAACCCCTCTTGGGTCAATACACCCTAAAAACCCAAGAGATAAGGAAATGGAGGGGAACAATGATGGAAAATGGTAATTATGGCCATGAATGGTATGCTGGTTCATCAAGGGAGTTCCAAGTAGAAAACCCATTCCCAAAGAAGACCACTTACTAGGGAACAATATCAACCACCAAGGCGAAGGAGGGAAAAAGACATAATGTCCAAGCACATATCATGAAATATAGAGAAATCTAAGATACAACATAATAACATGGCTTAGATATTGAAATGATGCTCACCATAATACTAACTTGTACCTCATGGAGCATGGCCCATTTCCTTCCAAAATCCAACTGGTGTGGTGGATTCCATTTGTAAACCTGTGACCATTTGTGGTGGTGAGTGGGTTTTCCATCTGTGCAAAGGATACTGCTGGTCATGTAGTCTCTTGGCACTCCATATCTACAACCTGAGGGCCTCGAGACATCATCTCCTTAGTTATCCACAAAATGGGGATAAAAATCCATGTTGTAGTTTTCCATGTAATGTTGTATGCCCATACTTCTTCAGTGATATTCTTTGACCAATAGTTTATGTTCATTCTCACTGTTTTAGTGAGGATGTTTCCTAGCTCTCTGTTTGTGACTTCAACTTTCCCATTTGCTTGAGGATGGTAGGGTGTTGACTTTTTGTGACGGATGTTATGTCCCCTCATGATTTATTCAAAAATCCTTGATGTAAATTGGGGGCCTTGATCCGTGACTATCTCCCTTGGATAACCAAACTTTGAAAATATGCATTCTTGGAGGAATAGTGCTACATTTGATTCTGTGGCATCCTTCATGGACTTTACATCAACCCACTTTGTCACATAGTCCGTGAATACCAAAATGTGCTTCTTATGTACTGATGGAGGATCAATTGGTCCTGTTAGTAATGTTAGTACTCAATTTACAGTTTTAAATTTTGGACCGTGGTTGTGATAGACACACTACTAGAATAGTGATATTCTTCCAGCGCCTTCATAATCTCACTTCCCAAAAACTCCTTAAATTCTTCGGGCCATATCTAGATGGCTTATGTTTTGATATATTGTGGCAATGTTCATGTTGGCCTAACAAATCAATGACAATGGATTATTGAGTGAGATGTGGTTGGTTTGATTAAACCAATTTTGGTTTAAGGCTTCTTTTATTAACCAACTTTGGGTCTTTTTAGTTGGCTCTCGGCCTTATGCAAAGGTTGTTGTATTTTATCAAGTTGTGGGCCTAAAGGACAGACTCCAACTCCAACACCCCAAGCTCTAGTTATATGCAACCTGCCACACTACACACAAGCCACGAGTTAATCCACATGCCCAATTCTCATGCTAAGCCACGAACTAAGCCATGCGTCAACACAAAGTCAAGCGCAAGTGCCGAGACCATACTCCATACATCTTATCGAATGAGTTGTGTATGTACCAGTGCGTGTGGGATTTTGTTTAATTAAGTTAAATAAAAAGGATAAACCCTACTCATATGATGCGCCATACATTGAGATATCAAAATGCCGGATCGATGATACATGTGTTAAGATTGTGCAGGTGTTGAGTTGTTGTCAAATTGCAGGGTTTAAGACGTTGATGTTCAATGCCTGTCATTACACATCAAGAGCCAGGTATTGACAAAACACAGACAACTTTCAAGTATTGGAAGAACAGTCAAGGAGAAAGTTTGTGTGCATACAAGTCGTGATATTCGTGTTGTTGCTAGTCAGGTGGTAAAAATGTGGATTGAAGTTTTTCGAGAGGAGAAAGCAAATGGAGGTTTCAAACTCAAGCAGTTTCATGGATATGCTCCTAACCCCGATTCGTTAGATGCAATAAAAGAAAAATCTAAGAACAAAGCAGTGGGAAACCTTCTGCCATGGTTGTCAATGATGTGAAGAGAAATACAGCTCAACCCCCCTCTACTCCAATCAACAAGAATATGGCATTACACTCTGTGCAGGTAGAAGATGGAAGTGAATTGAAAAAGGAAGCAAATTTTGTCGTGGCACAAACCTTTGATCAAGGCGAACCCAAAAAGTCTGAGGTTTGTTCCCTCTCTGAATTAGAAGCTGTAACTATTGCTGCCAAAGAAGCAGCTCGATCTACTGCTGTTGAGGCATATGCAACAACATAAGCAGAATGTAGTACATATGCAACAACATAAGCATATGAAACTACATTCTGCTGACGTTTAACTATGTTTATATGTTCACGCCTGGAAAATTTGTGAAACGATGGTATAAACGTCTTATCTGATATACAATTTGATTTCCTCCGATCAACAAGGTGTTTACTTGACTCCATGCCCAATGGTGTTTTTACTAATCGACATTTAGCCCATTTCTCATTTTCTTTCTCTCCCCATCTACCTGATCCACCTTCTTTCAAAACCCAAACACATCCTTATTTATAAAATCATTGCAATAACTAAGATGTGCTAGGCTTGACCCTATAGCAGTCTAGGGGAAACTTCTAGCACTAACTGGTCCTATGAATTCCATGCCCCACTTTTCAAATGGTTCTAGTGATACTTGTGGTTGTAAATGCATTTCATTTCTCTATGTTGGTTTCCCCATTCTTTGGCATTCATCACAATGTGAAGTATATTGTTGAGCATCTCTATGTAGGGTTGGCCAGTAATACCCATCTTATAAGATCTTATAATTTTTCCTCTTGGATGCATAATGAAATCCACATGGTTCATCATGGAAAGCATGAAATATATCATGCACCTCATCTTCCCTTATGTATCTCCTCAAAATCTGATCTGGACATAATTTGAATAAATATCCTGCAACCCAAGTGTAGGCTGAATTTTTTTCGAACAATCTTGCATCTCTCCCTGTAGGAGAAATGTTGAGAAAATTTTCATGTTATAATATAATTTTTTATATCATCAAACCATGGGGTTTGTGATGATATGGAAAATAGGTGCTCATCTAGAAATTGGTTATCAATCGTTCCTTCTTCAGTAGGAATGGTCAATCTAGATAAGAAATTTGTAACTACATTTTGTTTGTCTGGCTTATCAATAATTGTTAGATCAAAATGTTGTAATAACATAAACCATCTAATCATCCTACCATTATTGTTAGGTTTATTCATCAAGAATATAATGAAGGCATGGTATGTATGTACAAAAAATTTATATCCTGTCACATAACGTTTGGATTTATTGAGAGCATGAACCACTGCTAAAAGTTTTTTGTTTTGTTTTTTGTAACAGTATAATTCAGTTTCGCACCAACTAAATTCTTATTTATGAAGTAAATTGCATAAGGTTTATTGTCTTCATCCTGTCCTAAGACTTCTCCTACAAAATTGTTTGATGCATCAGTGTGAATGTGAAATGGAAGAATCTAGTTGGGACCTTGTAAAATAGGGGCAATTATGAGTTTTTCCTTGATTGTTTCAAAAGATTGTTGACAATTCAGAGTCCAACAATATTCCAAATCTTTGGACAACAAGGTAAACATGGGAGCAACTATTTTATTTAAATCCTTAATAAACCTTCTGTAATATCTTTCATTTCCAATCAATCTTCTTGCATCTTTTGGTTTCAAAGGGGTAGGAAGTAAGGTGATGATTTTGATATTTTCTTTGTTTACTTAAATACCTCTAGAGGACATGTGATGTCCTAAAACAATCCCTTCATTCATCATCATATTACATTTTTCATCTCTAAGGGATAGATTCATTTCTCTACGTCTTTGGAGAACCTTATCTAGATTGTCCAAGACTTCATCAAATAGATTTCCCTAAGGGGTAAATTCATCCATATAGATCTCAACTTTATCATGTATGGGTTCTGAAAAGATGTTGAGAATTTCTCTTTGGAAAGTAGCGAGGGAATTACATAGGCCAAAAGGTAAGACTCTATATGAAAATGTACCCCATGGGAATGTAAAGGTGGCCTTGTCATGATCCTTAGGGATGATATGGATTTGATTGTATTCACTAAAACCATCCAAAAAGGAAAAGTATTGCTTCCCAGCCAAGACATCCAAAACTTGGTCAATAAAAGGTAGGGGAAATGGTATTTTTTAGTAGCTTTGTTCAACTCCGGATAATCCACACATATCCTCCATTTCCCATTCTTCTTTGGGACAATAAATAGAGGAGATACCCATTCACTCTCTGATATAGGATATATGAATCCGACATCAAGAACCTTTTGGGGTTGTTGTTTAACTATGTCTTTCATTGCAGGGTTCATCCTTATTTGTGGTTTCCTAATAGGTTTGCAGTCCTCTTTGATATAAATGTGATGGGTACATATAGAAGGATGGATGTCGTTCATGTCTTTATAATCCCATGCAAAAGCTTCAATATTTCTTTTCAGTACATCTAACAGTTTTTGTTTCTGTTGACTAGTGAATTTGTTGTTGATTTTGAGTGTTTTTATAGGGACAATTTCTATGTTTTTTGTAGTTGGATATTCTATCTCAACAGTAAACATATCTGTCCATAATTCAATATTATTTTCTGCAGAAAATTCAAATTGTTTATGATCATTTATCCCTTCTATTTTCACATCTTCCGGATATTGATTTTGCATAAAATTTTCAAGGAAAGTGTCCTCATCAATTGTACTATCAACCAAGGAAGTGTGAATTGTATAGATGGGGTATGTAGTTGTTTTTGTTAGGCCTTATTCCTCTTCCACCCACATAGGAATATTTTCAGTTATCAAAGGTTGGGTAGGGGGATATCTGTTAGAATGAGACTTGGGTTGAAGGACTAGGAAGTCAATAGGGTAATCCCATGAGTCAATGGAAATTATGATATCTTCCAACATGCCTTTAGGTTTAACTATGGATCGATCTACAAGTTGTAGGAAAATTGGGGTGTTTTTCAGAAATCCCCGAAGGTTGAGTTTCATCATGGTATCTCTAGTCAAAACATTGATTGCAGCTCCAAGATCAATAAGAGTATTTTTTACCAGGGTGTTGTTAATATGGACACTTACTAAAGGACTCCTCTGGATCCAATTATTTAGGTACACTTAACTTCCAAAGCATAAGGTCAGCTAGTTTTCCTACAACATTTATGGTTGGAGTATCTTTCCTTCTTCTCCCTAGTCTTATTATGCATTCTTCTTTGATATACTTATTGAAAATGGGCACATGTTTAAGATATTGTAAGAGAGGTGTCTTTATGCACAAATTTTTAAGACCCCCTAAAAGTTCTTTTTCCTCGGATGTATAAGTTTTCATTTCTTGTAATATTTAAGGGTAAGGAGCGACTTGTGGTTGAGGAAAGGTAATGTTTTCTTTCTCAGATTCTTCATTTTCTATGAGCTTTGGTTGTTGTTGCAATATTTTTCCTGATAAAATATTTATCTCTTGTAATTCCACATAATAAGTCTGATAAGTTGTATCATTGTTGTATGTAGGTTGGACTTGCTTATTGTTAGGATTTGGAGCAGGTTGAGAACATAGTTGAGGTTGATTAGGAGGAACACTACTTGGAGTATTGTTGTTTTGAGGAGGAGGAGGAGAAATAATGTAGGTTGTTGGAAATTTTGTGGCCTCCATCCTTGTGATGGTTGATTCCACTGATTTTGTGGCATGCTAGGAAAAGATTGGTATGGAGGTGGAATTGGAGGTCCCTGGTATTGCCAAGGATTTGGTTTAGTCCAAGGTGATGGGTTATACCATGGTTGAGGAGGGACTTGAGAATTATATGAATTAAAATTTTGAGCATGATTGAAGTTCAAACCTATTTGGATGGTATTGGTGCTTCAAGCCTATTTTGATTGATTAATTATAATGACTCCACATTCTCTTCTATTCCTCGAAATGTAGCTTTCAAAACTGGAAAATAAGGAAACTTTTTAGTTGGATGATTTTCCTCAAAAATTCCACAAATATCTATAAGGTCTAAAGGGCACTCATTTCTAGGATTTTTTTTAGTGGATTTGGGACAATAGACAACAAATTCCTTCTCTGCTTCCTCATGTTTATTCTTGATTTGCACTGTATCCATTTGCATGGATAAAGAGTGTAAAATATTAGTCGTCATATCTTCTATTAATCCTCCTAATTTATGCTTTATATGAGTTGTTGGGTTAGAAGATGGAGAGATCAAACCTCTACTGCTTCTACCTTTCTTTCTGGAAGATCTTGAATGGTTCTTGAATATTCTTTTGATACCATAATAGTCCAACTGGTAGATATCTCTATTGGATAGGAGATTCAATGTTTCCATCATATCTTCTATTACTCCTCTGAGTAAGACAAGCTTGAGTGAATCTTCATCCAGAGTGAAATTTTGAGCTCTCTTGTAGCTTAGTTGAAATATTTCTTCAAAGTATTGTAGAGATTCATCAGGTCCTTGTGTCATTCTAAAAATCACATTGCTTGTATCTCTTGCTCTACAATAGGCTTTGTATATTTCACTAAAGGTGTTTTTCATTTGATCCTAAGTTGTGATACTATTTCCTTCCAAACTCATAAACCATATTAGAGCCAAATCCTTCAAAGTAGAAGGAAAAAGTTTGAGCTTTTGTTCATCAATGGTGTAAACATATGTCTTGCATATAACTGCAAACTCAAACAAGAACGTATCAATATTTTTAGAGACAATTCCATGAAAATGAGGTAAAGCAAAATTATTAATATTTTTCATCTTGGATTCTCCATCAGATTCACAAATAGGGAACTCAAATATTTCTTCTTCACCATCCATGACACGAGGTGAGGACTGACTCTCTTCTAAAATATTCTCAAATTCTCTAGCTTCCCTTTCCAAGAAAATTTCTAATGTTTTAGGACCAATCTCTAGATTGCTTGGACCTGTTTTTGTGGTGGGGGTTTTTGGTAAAAAAAATTCTTTCCTATCTCTAGGTCTAGTCATTCATGAAATCAAAAGAAAGTGAAAAAATGTTGTTTTTTAATGCAAAAGAAAGTGTGACAAGGATCTATCAATACTCACACGAAATGAAAGAAATCAAGAATTTACAATATAGAAACTTCATAGTGAGCTTGGCCTTGTGACTAAGGTATCATTTTTACTCCTCCAAGTCACACAAAAGAAAACAAAGAAAAATAAAAGGACATGCAAACTTCAACACCTCCCCATAAACGAATTCAAAAAGTCATGGTCCCAGGAATAACAACAATTGTTTACTGTACCCTTGGTCTCCTACTTGACTTGTCAACCTAGGGTTTGTACAAACTTAAGAGGTGTTATGCATTGTATGTGTAGTATGAAATTGTCGGTAGCAGAGGGTTGAAAATGATCAAAGGCTGGAAATGTGCAAGAAATCAAATGACATGAAATAGTTTTGAACTAATTGCTTTGAAGGAAACACACAAATTTGAAAGCACAACTAATCTAAAGTTATTGAAAATAACTTATTCTAATGCATCAAAGATTACTGAATCATGAAAGTTAAACTGAAGAAAAATATGAATCTAATCTAAAATTATGACAAAGAACTGTGATAGAAGTAAAAGTTGTAAATTATGACAGAAAAAAACTATAATGGAAATGAAACTACACTAATGCATGAAAAAAACAATCTAACCCCTTGGTCATCATCAATATAAATGTTATTTTATTTTTTATTGATGCTTTCAGAAAAATAATATTAAACGGAGTCAAAATCTAAAGCTAAAACAAACCTAGGAGAGATTTCTATAGGAACTATGCATTTCTGCAGGATCTGCACAGTTTCTACAGGATACTCCTACATGAAGAAAAATAAAGTCTGAAAAGGTATTGCAAGTCTTTAAAATAATTGACAAAGCTAGAATATAAAATAAATGAAGTGAATCTATGGTTCTTAGCCTTGGAGGCACTTGGGAGTGCTCCAAAAGGTTATTGAACATTTCTACAGGATGCTACTACAACTGGCCATTTAGTTGAAATCTTAACAGAGATGGAAATTTATCATGCAAAGGTAAATCTAACTTCAATAGAGAATTAAACACTATCTAAGCACTAACTAATATGCATGAAAACTACATAAATAGTAAAAAGGGTCATTGAGCCCTCTTGGATGGGCCCTACCCAAGAAACACAAGGACCCTAAAAGAAACTTTAATGGATTGAAGGAAAAATCATTTTATTTCATAAATATTAGTAGTACATGAGGAACATCAAAGTTATTAGTCTTAAAAAAAAAGTATTGTAGAACATCTCCATACAATGCTTCTCCAAAAATTCACTATATCTCTCTCTTAGACTAGTGGCCTATATATAACTAGAGAGTTCGACTTCCCTTCCTAAATCAAGGAGAGTGATGAGTAAATGAGGGATCTCATCCCTTTACATCTGCATTTTTGAACTGTTGTTGATCAAAAGTGGTCATAAATGCACAAGGAGCTCTCTTGGAGGTAGGTGTAGACAATTTCCCTTGATCTTTCGTTGGCAACTCACTCGAGGGGAAAAAATCCCCTATTTCTAGGAGGTTGGTTCCCTTGACTCCTATAGTTCGACTGAGATGGTGGAACACATGTATTTTTCCAAAAAAATTAGTGCAAAAAGGTATATTATACAAAACAATCCACCTCAATCATACATTCATTAAGAAACATACAAAATACCCATGACTGACTATTAAATATGGTCAAAAGAAAACATTAAGTCATTTTGTGGTGGAAAAATATGTCAAACATGAGCCTTTAGAATGTACAATAATGATTTTCATAAAAGCACTAGAGCAAATGATTATCCCATTTAATTAAGCCTTCCATCCTTCGTTCTTTTGGATTTATCGTATGCCTTCCTATATGGTGCCTTTAATTACTATATGGCTCATACTCAGAGTGGATTTTGTGATGTAGGCTAATGACTGTCAGCTATAGCTCCCTGCATGTATGATTAGATGGGATGAACTAGTGAGGAGACTTGTCCCTCATGATTGAAGCTTCCCAGGGATGGCTATAGTAACTACAATAAAGAGCCTTCATATTAGCCATATCAAACCCAATTAAGGGCCATAAAACCCAATTAATGGTATGCATGGGATGGAAGTTGGGTGCTTCCGCGTGGTGCCTGGAAACTCGTGTCAACATTCCCCATGGATATTATGGGCCCAAGAGTAGTATATTGGCTACCATTTGTCACCCAAATCATGGGACTGAGGTCATTCAAGGATAAAGTGTTGCAGTTTCGCTTCGGGGAGGAGGTCTCTCGCAGATTCCATTGTTGGTTAATGTTTCTTTGTTGATTGGTGAATCTCTCATTCGCCATCCTGTCATCTACTTTTTTGGTTGATCGAATAAAATGGGAGGTAATTATAGCTTCTATGAAAGGAATGAGAGATTAAATACGTTCAAGGCATCCTTCCATTCTCCATCCACGAAAACTTTGTTGATTAGTAGACCATGAAGCATGTTTCAAAGCATTCTTATGATAATGAGGGAGTCACCTTCTATTATATTTTTTCTATAATTATCTTTGATGGAAATTAATAAGCCCTTGTTTAGAGAATGGTGTTCAACAATGTTGTTTGTGGCTACTTCCATTCCTTTTGCAAAAATTATGAGAATGGCGTCATCCTAATTTTGGAAAACACCGCCTAAGCCTGCTAAACCATGTTTTCCTTTGGAGGCGCCATCAAAGTTGAGTTTGATGAAGCTTGCTGGGGGAGGAGACCAATACAAATGGGATGAGGGAACCGAGTGGGGATTGGAAAAGAAGTAGTGTTGAGAATTCTGCTTGAGGCCTAAGGAGTTCATGATGAAGGCTTGAGAGGTGGAACATGTTGGTTGTGGAACCTAATTATCTTCTTGATTCAGAGGTATTTGTTTTTCAACCGTGTTTATACCCCATGAAGATTGTACACCCCTCCACCTAGGGAAGTTGCACGGAGGGATTCCCCCCCCTAGGGGGTCTGGCGGGTTCATCGCTCTGGCTGGGGGGTCTGGGGGCCAGTGGGCCCCCGAAGGGAGTTCGAGAGCAAAGCCTCTGAAGGAAAATTTGCCTTGTAAATGTATATTGTAATTTCATAGTAAATATGGACCATTCATTATAAGGTCACAAATATGGCAGTAGAAGTTATATTGGGGGTTTTTTCCCCTAGAATGCAACCCTCTTTTATGAGGGAATTGTATTGCTGGTATGTATTATTGCGAATATTGTATTCTGTGAGAGGAGACTGAGAGAGAAATAAGAGGAAGTTACAATAGGTGTGTTGTAGGTTCCCTTCATTTTGTTGGATAATAAAAATAAAGGACCTGACAATTTCTCTAGTGGACGTATCCCACATTGGGTGAGCCACATATATCTATGTCTCTATTGTATTGTGACATATATTTTGTGTTTTATTTCAACATTTTATTTTATTTTATTGCTTCGCGATCCTATTTTTCTAACAGAACAATGCTAGTCTTGGTCTGTCCACTTTTCTATTAGAACCATTTCTCTGATGTCCTTTTGAATTTGAGTCCAGATGTTGTTTGTTTATTGATTTATCCCTTTAAATATTCTCCTGTCACTTTCTTTACATATTTCCCAAAGAATAAATCCTGCTAGCAATTTCCAGGCTCAAGAAAAAATTGGATTGGGGAATTCAATTTGGTTCCAATGGACAATCATTTCAGGAAGGTCGGCTATGTTGCAGGACAATTTTTTGAAAGTGGCTGCTCCCAAATACCATAGTTTTGAGGAAAATTGAAAGGTGTTAAGGATGTGTTTTGTAGTCTCTCCTTCCTGATGGTAGAGATGGAATATTGCAGGACCAATGAATCCTCTTTTTTGTAGATTTTCCCAAGTCACAATTTTTTTTTTATCATGAGCCAGCGAAAAAGTGAGTCTTTGGGCTAGAGTTTTCACTGCCAAATGTTTTTCCAGATATGAATGGGGGTGGAGGATTGTTGATTCAATAGAATGATATAGGATTCTTTAATGTTGAATCTACCTTTGGATGTGTGGCCCCATCTTATCTTATTTTGACTGTCATGCTTTGTGATTTTTATTTTATTTTTGAGCTTCTTCCAAAAATCATTCCACTGTTTTTGGTGACTGACCTAAGTCCATTGTTCTATCGGGATCCAAGTTCTCCATTAGACATCTGTAGAATCACTCCCCCAGTATTTCCACATCCATATTTTTCCCTGAGCATTCATGGTGTTTTTGAGAGGTCAGAGAGTTACCTCAGTTCCCTAGGCTTGAAGTTGCTTCCAACCATCATCCCAAAATAGAGTGTGATGTCTGTCTTGAACCTCCCATAAATAATTTTGTTGAATTATACTTTTGTTTTTCGAAGCAGTGTTCCAAATAATGGAGCTATTGTTGTTGTCATCGAGCCTTATTAGATTATGGTCTGTGATATGAGGACAATACTTCACTTTCTAGATTTTCCCCCATAGTTCATCTTTGCTTTGAAGCCATCCCCACCATATTTTCCCCCCACAATGGAACTAAGGGTTTTGGGGTCTCATAAGCCAAGGAATCCTTCCATTTTTGGGAGACAGACTTTGTCCCAGCTAACCAATGACCATTGTTTTCCTTTTTGGCACCTCCCCATAAAAAGGAACGTTGTAGGTTGCAAACGACTTTGATTATTGATTTGGGGGCTAGAAGGGATGAGAATAAATAGTGAGGTATTGCTTGAAGCATGTAGTTTAAGAGAACCAGGCAGATTGGGATATTTAGAGAGCGTTAGATCGAGTTTGCCAATTTTTTTTCCATTCTGGTAAGCAGATATTCCCAGGTAGTGTTTCTAAGGGAATTTTTAGTAAGAGGAGCACCGAGATATTAAAAAGGGAAGGATGTTCTGATGATAGCCTAGAATACGAGAGATGTTATTCTTAATATAAATATGAGTATTGAAAAGAAAGAGTTAAGACTTACTTCGATTTATGGTCTTTCTTGAAGCCTCCATAAAGTCAGATATAATTTTCTTTATTGCCTTATCTTCACGAACTGTGGGGATACCCATAAGCATTGTGTCATCAAAAAATTGTTGGTGAGTGATTGGGAGGTCTTCCCCATGGAGGTAGGGCCCTTTACTTTTCCTTTTAGAAATAATATCTTTAAGAGACCGATCGAGGCATTCCACCATCAAGATGAAAAGAAAGGGTGGCAGAGGGTCACCTTGGCAAATTCCACGAGAGGGAGAGAAGGTGGAAGAAGGGGAGCCATTTACAAGGATATAAAAGAAACTAGAGGAGGTGAGAGACATAATCTAGTTGATCCAGTGAGACAAAAACCCAAAGGAAAGAATCATGTGGTGGATATATTTCCAACTGAGTTTATCAAAGGCTTTGGACATGTCTAGTGTTATGATCATACCAATGGTCTTGGTGCTTTTAAAGGAATGAATAATTTTATGGGTCAGGATTATGCAATCCAAAATTTGTCTTCCCTCCACATAGCTCGATTTCTCTTGAGAGGTGAGATGGGGAAGAACAAGCTTGAGTCTATTGGCTATGATTTTGGTGATGATTTTGTAGATGACATTACAAAGGGAAATGGGTCAAAATTTACTAGGGTCTTCGGTTTTATCCTCTTTGGGGATGAGAGATAAGAAGGTGGCCTTAAGGGAGGGGAGGAAATTGGAGAAGCGATGAGAATATTCCACCATTTCTAGCACTTCAAGCTTTAAAATGGGCGTGTAGTCTTGGAAGAAGTCTATTGTGAATCCATCTAGTCTAGGGGATTTCCCTTTAGGTGTTTCCATGAATAATTTCTCAATATATTCCATGGAGATCGGGCATAAAAGAGATTCATTTTTCTCCTGAGATACCAACTTTGGGACATTGACAATTATCTTGTTGATGGCATCAAGACGATTGTCGTTGGTTTTTGTTAAAACATTTTAAAATCGGTTGACAAGAGTTTGTTCAATGTCAACATGCTCAGTTAGTTGGTTTCCCTAATCATATTTTAGGGAAGTTATGTGATTGTGTTGCCTTCTTTGAATTGTAGATCGGTGGAAAAAATTGGAGTTGTTGTCTCCTTCCTTCAACCATTGGACCTCATATTTTTGTTCCCAGAGGATTTCTGCTTGTTTTTCCCTGATGTCGATTTGAGATTGCAAATTGATCTCCTTTAGGTGGATTTCTTCAGATCTAACCTACTCTATGATTTGTTGTTGGAGTTGTTCCATTTTTGTTTCCAATTCCTTCTCTACCTTGAATATGTCTCAAAAAACTTCCTTGTTTCATTTTTTAAGCTTGGATTTGATATACTTTAGTCTTTGTTGGAAGAGATACATATGGATTCCCTGAAGGTTTTGTATTTCCTACCAACAAGTGATGATGATTTCCATAAAGGAGGGGTGGTCAATCTAGAAGGATTAAAAATGGAAAGGCCTAGGTGGAGGAGAGTTGGAGAGGATAAGGTCCAACTAGATTGACCAGTGGTCTGAGCCAAAACAAGGGAAGATAGAAGAGGCAAGGAAGAGGCCCATGAGAGGAAGGGAGTCCGAGACCAGGAAACGATCGAGTCTGGAAGAAATTTGGTTCACTCCTTTACATCAATTATTCCAAGTGTGCAAGCCATTAGAAGAGGGAAGGTCTATGAGATTTAGATTACAGATCAAATATTAAAAATGAGAGAGGCTTGGTCAACTCGACAAATGCATCCTCTCTTCTCGTCAAGGGAGGTGATGAGGTTACAATTCCCCCCTATGATCCAATGACTATCTTGTTGATGTTTTTGGTAGCTGCAGGAGGTATTCACCTCCAAGATAAATCCTATGAATGATACCATGAAAAGATAAATCCCCAATCACTTGTGATGATAGATACTTGTACATGTCGGCCCTATTGTGTAAAGACTAATTTATATTGAGTTATAAATGATTTTTTATGTAACTTGTACAAGTCGACCCTTGTGAAAAGACACATCCCCTCATTACATTGGACACGCACACACACACACACACACACACACACACACACACACACACACACACACACACACACACACACAAGTGCGCTCTATACTCATTTGAATATAACACTAAAAATCACATTTTCCATTGATCTAGTACGCACCCCCCTCAGTCCCTTGTGTTCAACTGCTGGAGAGAAAATCTTGTTTTCTGTTGGTATTTTCTTTATATGTGATTGTCTTTCTCTTGGATATCTTTCTGTAGCAGGTCTCCTACTCTGCTCGGGGGTGGCACTTCAGGATGTCGATGGTTGGGTGGTAATGAAAGAGAATTACCTATGGTTAAATGAGCAGACCCACTATGTAATATGTACATGGTTAAATCTTCTTGAGATCCTGGTTAGGTTACTGTTGTTGTAATCTAGTCTAGCATTTAAAATTCAACATGGTATCAGAGCAATTCCTGTAAGATGATCATTGCATAGTAGTTAAGGGCTGCTGGGGCCCAAATTGCAGGCACAAAAGAAGGGGTCAAGCCTCCTTAACAAACTTGTAATGAAGTCTAAAGATGGATGTAGCAAGGAGAAACCCTTCTAGGGCTGTCACAACAAGAATCACCATAACAACAAAACTTTTATCTGAGGTAACTCCAGGAATAAACCCAACGAAATTTTCTGAGCCCTTTTCTATGGAAGAGACAAAGTTGAGTAGTAAAAATTGAACCAGATCTATGTGAAGATATAAGGAAACTTTGAAAATAGATCTAAGTAAAGTTCTGATGAAGTCTGGGTGAATTAACTGAGGCTACAAGGACAAACTTGAAGTCTATCCTGGGCGCTAGTTTCTAAGGTTCCCTTTTGGCACAAATTGCAATAGAGTTTGAAGTCTGCTCTGAAGTGAATTTCAAGCAATCTGTGGGTAGTTTAATCCATGTTGTGAGACCTTCCTTTGACAGTCCTGAGGCCGAATTGTTGGTAGACATGAGGCACTGAATTGAGGTCTCTTCTGAGATGGTATTAGAATTGTTTTGAGGGGAAATTATGACTGTTCTAAAGGTGAGTCTTGGACAATATTGAGGCTGAAATTTGGTCAGCTTGTAGGCCGAGTTTAAGGCCTTTCATTGACACAAATTTCAGAAGAAAATTGCAGTGAACTCGTGAAATGATTGCAGAAGTAGAAAATGGGTGATCTTGAGGCAGTCTGCAAGGCATATCTGAGAATTTGAAGTGTTTTTATGAGGCTTGGTCTAAAGTCTATTTGTGGCATCAATTCAAGCATAGAGCCTTCCCTAAGGCTAATATGAGGCTACTCAACTATGGATGAAGTTGCACAAACACCGAATGATTCTACAATTTAAAAGGTATGCACTTGTGTGTGTGTGTGTGT
>ML781117.1:273356-314556 GCA_009831015.1 Picea engelmannii | reverse complement strand
ATTATCATGAGGGTTCTTGCAGGAGGAGGGACCTTTTTACTGCAATCATGGATCCATAGGGATCTTAGTGCACTAAGAGGAGTAGCACACTCTCCCTGGAAGAGAAGAATCCATGTTTGATTTTTTTGATTATCATTCCTGTAACCTACACTTCTAGTATATTTGACTTGCTACATTACAAGTAAGTGTTGTAGTTGTGATAGAAATATTTAATTTGCTTTGAAGTCATAATACTAGAGATGTACTTGTTGATCTCACCCCCAAGAGATATTCTTGTCTCATTACTTGTTCCTGGCAAATTATCTTCCATGGAGGTTTCCATAGAGATGTTGTTTCTTTTTTCTTTTGTTTTCTTGTTTCGGGCAGGTTACAACGAAGACAAGTCACTAGGGATATCCCTGAGAGGGAGCCATAGTGACGGTTGTAGAAGGAAACATATCATATGGTCTCTAGTTTGAGACATGAAGCAGTTTGACCAGACACATAGTTTATACGGATTGAAAATTTTACCAGTCCGAATCTTGTCACATGATTCCATCAGTTTGAGCAAGTGATAACATAGGAGAATTGCTCATTTACATTGTAGATCTCTTCCCACCTTGGGGAATATGGTGATAGGTATTCTATATATTCATGTAGATAATGATGGCATTCATAGAGCTTGTGGGGTCCTTTTTGAGCAGTGACAACAAAACCAAGGAAATCTTGGACTTAGTGCATTGAGATTTGTGTGGACCCATGACAGTTGTTTCCTTTGAAGAGGAGATATCCTTCTAGATATCTAGAGGATCTCACATGGAGATTGACAATAAATGAAGGAGGAGATGACGACTTATCCCCCTCACCCTTCAACAGTTCAGAGGGAGATGGTTGAGCCCATCGATCTAGACAATCTAGTTGATATTCCTAGAGATATTATAGTAGGTCGAAAGAGGCTTGCATGGGATCATCAGACTCTGCAGGAGGAAGAAGGACATGAAACTCCCATGGTACTCTCCGAGAGAGTCAGAGACCACATAGACATTCAAACTATGCTACAACTATGAGCCACATCATTGATTCTTGAGCCTTCTTGTTGTGAGGAAGCATCCGGTTAGCAGATATGGAGCAAATCCATGATGGAGGAGTATTAGTCCATTGTGAATAATGATGTGTGGGATATTGTTTCGAGACTGTAAGGGAATTTTGTGGTGACTTCCAAGCGGATCTATAAATATCAAACATGGAGCTGATGAGAGTATCGAGAAGAAAAAAACAAGATTTGTTGCCCAAGGATTCTCTCAGGTGGAGGGGATAGAATATGAGGAGACATTTGATCCTGTTGCTCGATATATTTCCATCTAGATGATCATTTCCCTTGTAGTAGCCATGGGATGTGTTATCGCACAATTCATAGCTAGGAGTAAAGGCTATAAGGTAGAAGGCCAAACTGGCGTAACAAGAACCTATCCCACCCAATGTCACCACGATGGGATGGTTCTTTCTCTTTAGGGAGGTGAGTCCCAGGGGAGACGTCCCCGGTGACCTGGGGTTTTGAAGAGGCTAAAAAGATAATTAGACAATGACAAGTTTCCCCCTTCAAAGATCACCATAAAAGCAGATAGTCCGGCCTATATCCAATAAAGACAACCAAGTAGGATCCCTGCTCGAGAACAAAGAAACAATAAACTTGATATATGTAGCATTTGGTTAGCACTTCATATATATTAAAGACTATCTGAATTTCAATATGAGCAATTTAAAAGTAAATGTTGACGAAGTCAATGTTTACAAAATAACAATACCAATAATGTCACTTCACCAATAAATACTAGAATGATACAACATTCAATATAACAAATCACTTCTTAACTCAATTAATGCCTTCAACAACCATTCAATTGGTCAAAATACAAAACGTTGTTGCATCGATGATATAATAGCAAGGAGTGACGTCAGCATTCAGGGTTAGTAGGGTTAGGTAGAGCTAGGGTTAATGCAGTTAGGGTTTCAATTCAAAGGTATTAAAAGTGTTTAGATTAGGTTCCACTTCAACGTTTGAGGTCTTAGATCAGTTCCTTTAGGGTAAATGGAGTCAATAATGAAGGACACAGGAGTTGAAGGAGGATGGCTAAGGACTGGAGGGAAGAGCTTCGAAGTGATGCTATTGCCTCAGAGACAAAACCCTAGGGGAGAGAGGCTGACTCTGGTGTTTCTATGGAAAGGCCTCGTGCTCTCTCCTCCTTCCTTAGATGGAAAAAAGGGCTAGCATGAAATATAAAGTCAAGATAGGAGAGTCAAATGAGGGAGAGTGTTTCTACAACAAGGCTCTATCATCAAACCCTAGAAGAAAACGACCCTAAGTGTAGATAACCCAGGCCTGGGATGTCTCCTCCTTCTTGAGCTCTGGAAAGTACAACTAGCATATGAAGAGGGGAAAAATGAGTGTAGCTAAGGCTAGGCTCAATCCTCTTCAGCATGAAATATTAGAGTGATGCTATGGCAAGGCTCTATCTCACTTCAACAAACAAAATGGCTAGAAATCTTGATGGGGACATGAGACAAGGACCAATTATGTGTGCTTGTCACCTAGGGTTTATGTAGCAAATTTATAATAATAAATGCAAGTAATAACAATACAACTATTCAGTTAAGAAGTTTTGCAAAATTTCACTTACATTTGACCAAGAAACATCATAGCAAACCCTAGTTGTAACACCTTCCATCAAGAGAAATGCCAAAAAATGCCAAGAGAATCTTCCTTCAACAAGTGCGCCTCACTAAATCAACCAAAACCCTAAAGTAGGGCGCAAATCAAACCTCACCAAGTGGTGAGTGAAAGATGATGATAAAATGAGAGTCAAAACCCTCAATATATAGTGTATCAATGACCTAATTTTACTTTTTAGGTCATAAAAGGACGACAAGGCCATAATACCAAAATAATATTGTTTTTACATTAAATGCTAAATAAAACCCTAATCAAGAAAAAGGTGATATGTCAAATCCCTCTGAGGGAGACGTTAGCTCTTTCTAGGGTCAGTGCAACATCCAGAAGCAAAACGTTAGCCCCTCCAGGGGCCTCTCCAACATGCCACACGTTCCACTGCTGCCCAGTCTGCCTCCAAAAGTGTCCATGAAGATGGATGACATCATGGTGAAGATGGGGATGTCCTAAGCCTTCCAAGGCTAGCGTTGCACTGAAAAGGGGTCATTCCCCCTAGGTCTAGTCTTGCCGGAGTGTCTCTGGTGGAACGTCCTCTTCCTCTCAGGTGAAAAAACCCCTGATCAAGATTTGTCCTGTCTCTCTCCCTTGATGGGGTCTTAGCATCCATTTGGTGGGCTCTTCAGCCCCATGGAGGTCCGAACTGGTCATCTCCCCATGTGTACCAGTCCAAATGGTACCTGTTCGTTAGGCATGGTCCTGCACATCAAAAGCTATGCCCTCCATGGGCTCATCAGTCACAGGGATCATAGCAATGTCAATTGCATCTCATCATCAATATTATTAAACATATGCATAAAACCCCTAATACATCAGTCAATAGCTCAAAGACATTAAAAAAACCTACAATACAAGATTGGAGAAAAGGACAAGGTGTCCTATTGGGCTAGTGTCTACAAGAAAATGAGAGTTTCTAGAAAGATCTCATCCAATCCATGTAAGTGAGGTGATGTGGTTAGGTGATGTCCAAACATGTGGGTGCAGTGAGGGCCAAGGATGCATAAGTGTTACTTGTGGGTGCCTTTGTAGAAGGCGAGTTGTACCTGTCATGGATCCATTTTTTCCAAGCCCATTCTTGCCTTTATTCTTTTATTCTTTTATTTGCTTTTTTTGTTCAAGAACTAACCAGGGGACACTGTCTTGGAATGGTCACCAGAGCTGACAGCGTTACCCACAAGTACTTTCACAGAGATGAGAAGGTTGGCTCACGATGAGACCCCCTTTCCCTTGGCCATGCAACCAAAGCTCACTGCCTTGGCGTGGTAACCAGATGGTGACAATGTCATACTATTAGGTACCCATGGACCTAATAGGTTGGCTTATGATGAGACCCCCTATCCTCTGACTAGGTATTGTTTTTTTTATTTTCTGGGTCCCTCTTGTTTCTTACTGAGAGGATTTTTACTTCCTTCTCAGGGATCCTTGGGCGAAGCATCTCGAGGTTTTATTTCTAGGATTTTGTCTTTTACCAGCTACTTTTACCTTCTGGGCCTTTAGCCCCTTCTTCCCACGAGATAAGGTGCAATATTTCAAATAGGTCAACCCAATGACCAGATAGGAGAATGGGACAAATGAGTGGGAGATAAGATGAAACAGTGATGCTATGATGGGAGCGGACGATGGATTTTCAGAAATTCCCCCAGTGGCAAACCAAGACCTATGGGCACAGGCTTGCTAGGGAACCTTGTCAATTTCCCCAATCATGGTCAAGTGGTATAATGTAAGATCCAAGCAGTTGTTAGAGATAAGAGGAATCAAATGCATATATTTAAAGGTTTCAATGATCAAAAGAGACACATACCATGATACCTGGACCAATTACCTCATGGAGCAAGAACCTCTTCTGATACAGGATCAAGCCGATGGTGATGGATGTTGCTGCTACTGACAAGAGAAAAGATGATGAATGAAGAAAAGGCAGGCCTTCCAGGGCCATGCTCAGGTCAATCCTACTCTCAGTACCCCATGTCTAGGACCCGTGGGCCTCGAGACATGATCTCCTAGTTATCCCTAAAAAGTGGGGATAACAAGATGGAGATTACATCAGATGGATGAGAAGACACCCTTTCTCAATGAAAAGATTGAGAAATAAGTGTACATCGAGTAGCCAGTTTGTTTCGTGATACATGAGAATGAGTCTCATGTGTGCAGATCGAAGAAGGCTTTGTATGGACTTATCCAAGAACCTCGAGCTTGGTATATGAGGATTGATGGATATGGCTTGAGATATGTCTCCAGTATTGACGCAAGATTACAAGGATATGCAGATTCCGATGAGGCAAGGAGCACTGTAGAACACCTCCAGGTGTTTCTTTACCTTGGGATATTCCATGGTTTCCTGGCGTATAAGGAAATGGAATTTTGTGTCTTGAGTACCACAGAAACAGATAGTATTTTGGATGGAATTTCGCAAAGCAGTGTGGCTTCGTAAGATCCTTGAAGACTTGATTGGTCAGTGATATCATTATGTTCGAAAAATGATGCAGAGGGAGACAATACATGTGCATTAATTTCCTATAGATGACCAAATGATCTCACGAAGCTTCTTTCCAGGATGAAGTTAAAGTACTTCCATGAGAGACTTGGCATGATTCCTCCCTCGTTGAGAGGGAGGGTTGATGATTGCATCTTCCTGAGACATTCTCCAGATCGTATTACTCTGGACTGAGTTGAGTTGATCTATGAGGACACCTATGTGATAGGTGATATCGTACTCATATAGACTTAGATGATTCGATACATGAGATGAGTCATACTCCTTTGGATTGAGTTGAGTTGACTTGTATTTGGTCTCCTATCGTTCTCCTCTGGACTAAGTTGAGTTGACTTGAGATGACTCTCCATTTCATACTCCTATGGACTTAGTCGAGTTAATCTGTGATAGTGATGTCCCTAGTGGTTGAGCACTAAGAGGACACATCACGGGGAGTTAACCCATGATGCCACACTATGGGATAGACCTTAGTGTTTCTAGAGGGAGGAGCCTCTAGAGGTCCACATGGGATGAACCATGTGTTGACGTGTCCACATGGGATGAGCCATGTGTGACATACCCTTGAGGAAAATATCAAGTGGTTGAGATGTCCAAGCGGTTGGGAGGATATTCCACTAGACAAAAACCCTTAGGGGTTGGGAATATACACCTAGGTTGGTGCCCAACAACCCTTGGAGACCTAATGGTCATATGGTTGGGAGAATGTTCACTGGATTGGTGCCCATCAACCCTAAAAAGTTGGGAGAACATTCATCTGGGTTGGTACCCAACAACCCTTGGAGACCATTGTTCCTCAAAGACTCGTCATGGATGAGACATCCTTGATGATGCACTATGAACGTGTAGATCCTAGTGTTACCCTTGCGGCTTGTGTCTCCTAGAAGGTCCACATGGGTGCACACATATGTGAAATTTCCACTTTGGAGTAGGAATCTGTGACAAGGAGATGCTAATAATAGAATGGTCTGCGAGACCATGTCATGGTCGGAAGGCCATGGCATAGCCTGCGAGGCTATGAAGACCAAAATAAAACATCATTGAGAATACCTCCCTAGCTAAGAGGGAGTGTTGATGTTTTTGGTATTTGCGGGAGGTATTCACCTCCAAGAGACCTCCTATGAATGATATCATGAGAAGAGAAATCCCCAATCACTTGTGATGAGAGATACTTGTACATGTTGGCCCTATTGTGTAAAGACTAATTTATATTGAGTTATAAATTAATTTTTATGTAACTTGTACACGTCGAACCTTGTGAAAAGACACATCCCCTCATTGCATTGGACACACACACACACACACACACACACACACACACACACAAGTTCACCCCATCCTCATTTGAATATAACACTAATACTCACAATGTCCCTTGATCTAGTGCACCGCCCCCTCAGTCCCTTGTGTGCAACTGTTGGAGAGAAGATCTTGTTTTCTACTGGTATTTTCTCTATATGTGATTATATTTCTCTTGGATATCTTTTTGTAGCAGGTCTCCTACTCCGCTCAGGGGTGGAACTTGAGGATGCTGATGGTTGGGTGCTAATGAAAGAGCATTACCTATGGTTAAATGAGGATACCCTCTATGTAATATTTTCATGGTTAAATCTTCTTGAGATCCTGGTTAGGTTACTATTGTTGTAATCTAGTCTAACATTTAAAATTCAACATATCTTCCATAATGGTTTTGAGAGCTTGAAGGGAATTAAGAAAGAGATCTTTTGCAAGGTTAGTATTATGGACATAAAAATTGGTGATGAAACCCAAAGAGGTCATGCCTATGACTTTGAAGTAGGCAGAAAGAGTGTGTGAGCTAGAGAAGGAGGTATAAATTTCAGCTGGATTCCAGAGTATGTCTAGAACGCCTGTCACACCTTGAGAATCAATGTCTATATCTTGAGAGTTTTTCCAAAATTTGGTTGCAAGAGAGGTGAGAATGTTTCTAAGGAATTTAGTTTCCTGTAGGAGGAT
The DNA here is from genome assembly GCA_009831015.1 of Picea engelmannii. Classification (NCBI taxonomy): domain Eukaryota; kingdom Viridiplantae; phylum Streptophyta; class Pinopsida; order Pinales; family Pinaceae; genus Picea; species Picea engelmannii. Next base: position 307,387 of record ML781117.1, on the reverse strand, counting down.
TAGAAAGGGATTTTATTTATCAGTGAGTTTCTTCATCATTTTGTGCTTGGGTTTTCCATTAAGTCATCAAATGTTCCAGGAGAGGAGCTTCATGAGGAACTATGGGGGTTGAGGGGAAACACATATGTCATCAGGGAGATTCTTCCTGAGTTGACTAACATTTCTCCCAGATCTTGGAGGAGTTGTTTATTGTTTCTTCTTCCTCTCTTTTTTCATATTTAGCAATCTTGGATACTTCTTTTGCAAGATTAGTTTTAACCCAAAGCTAAACAAAGGAGGATGAGAGATTACCTTTATGATGGATGGCATGATGATTTTTTATTCTGACTAAAACTTCTTTGACCATTTGAATTTGTTGTTCCAGTATGGATTTGGGGTCATGTTGTATCCACACAATCGATAGGGTTTGGAGATTGAGGGTTGTTAACTCCATTTCCTTTCCATCTTCTGAATCGACTTTGTTATCCCCTTCTTATTGCATTTCTATATTTGGATATTTGATTTCATTTCTGGTGTGCTCTATGATTTTGTGGCGCTTGGTTAGTTCCTCTGCATCCTCCTCCACAAGTGGGTTTACCTCGTGAGGGGGTTGAACTTCTTTTGATGAGATTTTCCCTTGTTGTGGTTCCTCTAGGATCTTCTAGAGAGTCTTACATTTATTGTTGGTGGGGATATCTAGTTGAGAAGGTTGGGAATGCTGTCTTCTTGAGTTCCGCCATCTAGAAGAAAGGGATTTGAATCCTTCCTCGTCTGTGGATGAGGTTTTCTTTGTAGTAGGTGTTGGTCGGTTAAGAGGACAATCTTTGAATAAGTGCCCGTGTTCATGGAATTTTTTGTAGTAGAAAGGTAAGTGCTCGTAGTCTATGGTTTGAACCCATTCAATGTCTTGATAACATAGACATATGGCCTCTGGGAGCACTTTGGAGACATTGATGTAAGCACATAGCCTAACATATGAGGTGTAAAAAAATTTCTTTATTATCTCAGAGGTTTTGACAAAGGTCCCAAGGGAATTAACTATTCCTTCCATGAATTCCTCTTCCCAAAACGCATTTGACAGAGAGTAAAGCCTTACCCAAATTGGAGAAAACGTGAAATATTCCTTTTCTAGACTGAATTTTTCGGACCAGAGGTGCAGGTAAATATTTTTTGAGTTAAGTAAGGTTAATTTTTGAATACACAATATTTATCTTCAATGCTGGTAAAAATGGTTGTGAAGAAGCCCTTCGAGCCCAACTTGAGCTCTATCTCTCCCTTTGGCTTCCACCGTGTTTGGATCCACCATTCTAATGCCTTTTCTGAGGGTCAGATGCTCATAAACTTGCCTATTACAGCGTGGTCATGTATGAATTGAAACTTTCTTCCTACTTTGGTAGATCTGGTCTCATACTTTGGAATCTCGTTAGTCTTGGGGATGCACCTACCCGCTCCTTGCTTGATCTTGTTGTCTTTATTCATAATCTTACTTGTTGTTTGTTGTTGGTTTGTTCCCTGCTCTTTCCACTCCACTAGTCATTGTTACATATTTTTCTTTCTTTGACCCCATGGAGTTGCGATTCTGTGGCTCACGATTATCGTTAGAAAATGCCTGATCTAGGTGGATATTGGTGGCCACCCACCTATTCCAACTAGCTCCTCTTGTCAATTTTTAGTTCAACACATTCTTCTGTGCTTATTTTTAATTGCTATTTCTACACTTTTGGGGTTGTCTGAAGCCCTACACATCTTCCAGGTGGATATTGGTGGCCTCCCACCTAATCCAACTAGATTATTTTGTATGGTTTCATGTTAGCACATCTTTTTGTATTTCCAGGGCCGTTTTGGGTCCCTAAAAAATGTTTTTTTGGTGTGCCATAGTCAAACTATAGACAAAGTCAGATTTTGACAACATAATTCATAGTTCTCGAAAATACCTTTCCAACGGGCTATCACGCGCCTAAAATGAATATCGTATGCAAAAGTTATGACCCCAAGAAGTTAATGTACTAACTTACCCAAACGGGGCCCACATGACTTTTGGCGTTTCATCTCCTAGGGTTAGGTTTTTGGATGTCTAGGGTTTTGAAATTCATGTTTATCATAAAAAGGCCTTTGTAGCCTCATTGGGATCATCTTCTTGCGAATGAGCGTAGTTGTCACATCTCTTCTTAGAGATAAATATGCCACCATTCTAGCAAGTCTTGCACTCTGTATTTTTACAGTCTCTTCACAATTCATTCATTAATAGAAATCAAGTATTGTTGTATTTATCTGTTTATGGAAAATTTCATGAGTATTTCATTGTAATATATCTACTTTCATTTCATTCCAAAAATAATTTGGATCAATGCCTCACTGTAGGAGGGAGTTGAGCTCCCCCTTCCAGCCGTCGCCATTCAGAAAGTTGCAGGTGAGTTCAGTTTCTACCAGAAACCCTAGGTCGAGCACGCATCCTCCTAACTATCTGAGAACAAGTATAATATTACAAAGGATGGGATTGAGTATATCATAAGAGACCTTCATGAGAATACTAACCCATCTTTTGTTTCTACGGGACAAATGAAAAGGCCTGTAAATGCAAGAATTTTTTTTGTACTCGTGATTGTAAAAGTTAAGTATGATGATGAATCCCAATATTTTAAAGGGTGTGATCCTAACATAAAGATGAATTAGTTAAGACTATTTCTAACTATGATGAAGTGTTTCAAGAATCACAAGGATTACCTCCAAGGAGAGAGATACAACATGAGATCCAGTTGTAGCAAGATCCACCTCTTCCTAACATTGGCATGTATAAGATATTTTTTCTTGAAAATGAAGAAATAAAGAAGAAGGTTGAGGAGTTACTTGAGAAATGAGTCATATGACCAAGTGCTTCTCCATGAAGATCACCCATTGTATTGGTACCAAATAAATATTGTACATGGAGAATGTGTGTGGATTTTCGGGCATTGAACAAAATTACGGTTAAGAACCGTTACCCTCTTCCTTGTATTGATGATTTATTGGATCAATTGAAAAACATAACTTTTTTCACTAAGTTAGAATTAAGAAGTGGTTATCATCAAATAAATATTTTTAAAGGTGATATTTGGAAAACTGCTTTTAAAACAAAACAAGGTCTATTTGAATGGTTGGTTATTTCCTTTGGGATTTGTAATGCTCCCGCCACTTTCATGCGGGTTATGAATGATGTATTCAAGCCATTTATAGATGATTTTGAAATAATCTACATAGATGATATATTTATTTTCAGTAAAAAATGGGAAGATCATGTAAAGCATGTTAGGAAAATATTAGATATTTTGGAAAAGGAGAAATTGTGCCTAAAGATGTCACACTATGAATTTGGGAAAACATCTTTAGTTTATTTGGGCTATATAGTAGGGGTGGCGAATTGAAAATTTATCCATCTAAAGTTCAAGCCATTATGAAGTCGCCTAAGCCTAATAATGTAACAAAAAGTTAAGAGATTCCTGGGGGAAATCCAGTATTTGGGGAAGTTCATTGCTAACTTTTTGTTTATTGCATCTCCTTTACATGCTTTGACAAGTACTAAGTAGGTCTTTCATTGGGGAGGTAAACATAAAAAAAACCTTTGATACCTTGAAAAAAAAGATCAGTATAGCCTAAGTTATTGCGTTGTCATATTTATAGAATCCATTCGAGATTACACCATAGGAGTAGTGTTAATACAACGGAGGAAACCAATTTGTTACCATTATGAGACATTCACTGTTACAATAATAAATTATCCTACTTATGACAAATAATTTTATGCTTTGGTTTAAAGTGTGAATAAATGGAAACACTATTTGATGGGAAAAGAAACAATCATCCATACAGATCTTCAATCTTTACAGTATCTCCTATCGCAACCCAAGCTACAACAATCATGTCATTTCCAGTGGATGGGATTCTAGCAACAATTCCATTTGGTCATCAAGTATAAGAAAGGTATACAAAACAAAGTTATTGATATGTTATCAAGACCTTATGTTAATGCATCCATTTTTTTACAGCATAGCTCTTTAGCTTGTGAAATTTACATTGAACAATATGCTAGAGATGAAGACTTTAAGGATTGTTGGCCCTTGACCAAGTTTTGAAGAAGACTTGGTCATAATTGACCACTTTTGGAACTGTGATAGCTTGCCAAGGAAGGAGCGCAATACGAGGCGGAAAGTAAGGAAGCAAGAAATATTTTTGGGTCCATTTTAGGGTTTTGGGTTGATGTAACGGGAAAGGGATGTCGGCCCATGGGTTTACCCACATTTAGGCCCATTTTGTAACCTATAAATAGGCAATATAAATAGGGGAGAAGTAGTAAGATAGTAGTAATAGTAATGTAGTACATCTATGTGATGTATAATTGGAAGCTTAGTGCTAGTAACTGGATCTGTGTGATCGGATATATCTTAGAGTGCTTTGTGCATGAGATTGGAAATCTAAGTGCAGTTTGGTGTAGTCTTGTGTTGAAGAGAAAGGAAGAAGGATCTAGCGAGCTACACAGATCTTCTATCCTATGTGAAGTAAGGTTCATTGAATCTCTGTGCTGTAACTGCTTGACCAAGATAATATAAAGAAGAATTTTTGGACGTAGCCCCAGGGTGGGGGTGAACCATAGTAACTGTGTGTATAGTGCTTTGTGCTTCACTCTAATGTGTTTATCTCTTTCTTGGCTAAGTACTTGATGTGATTAAGTAGATATAGTTATGCTCTGTGCTGATGATATATGAATGAACATTAGATCTGATATATAAGATTCTTAGTGCTTGATCTATTGAATCTAACCTATATTTATGTGGCTAAGTGTTGAATCATCCTTAGTATAAGTATTCACTGCGATGCTCTGTGCTTTCAACAAAGTGTATTAATGAATGTATGTTAAGGAATAACTGATGCTAAGTGTGCTGTAAGCAATATAATCATAGATCTGTGTCCCAGCTAAGGTTGTAGACATCCAAGTCCTGCAACCACCCCTGCCTCTACCTCAGGTGAGAATTCATCTGCTTCACAGGTGTTGCCGAAAGGGTCGGTAGTTAGGGTTTTTTTGGTGCGCTCTTGAGCATTGAACCCTGGGTCTGCCCCTATGCCAACAAATGGTTCCATTGCCGGGACTTGAAACTGTGATTGCTGGGAACTGAAGAAGAAGAAGCCTTGTGCAAAATAATCTCTGTGCGTAGATCTGTTCCCTAGTGCGCAGTGTTCTGTTTGACCTGTGAAGCTTTGTGCCAAGAAAGAGAGGTCAGATCTGAAGAAAAGAAGTCAAATCTGCAAAGAAAGAGGTCATATCTGCAAGAAAAAGGTAAGATCTGTAATCTCTGTGCTTTGATAAAGGTAAAAATAGTTAAAAGTCCTAGATCTGGAAGCTTTGTTCTCTATAGAAGTAATATAAGTGGAAATTTTTGTTTCTAAATCATGGATTTAGGTATGTTTGATAGATTCTGTCCTAGATTCAAAACTAGGGCATTAATAGATGAAAGAAAGTTTGATATGAATAGATCTGATAAGTATAGTGATATATATGTTATACCTAAGCATCGAAAGAATGTTTGGACTAACAAGTGGATGCAGGATCCTAGAAAGAGTTTTCTGTAGGCTAGTCACCATGATCCTGGTGTACAGTACAGAAGGAGTTGGGGAACATCTAAACGAAAAAGAGGATTAACCATCTGTTATAGTTGCAAAAGATCGGTACATCTTGCTAAGGAATGCCCTGGGAGAAGACCTAGTTGCCTCTGTTGTAAGGCTATGGACCATGAAGTATTGGATTGCCCTAGAATGATTGTTAGGCTTGAGAATATGAATATGGAGCAAGAAAACCCTGAAGGAGACCAAGAGACCAAGATTATAGCAGAAACCCAGAAAGAATCAGAAAATATATTGCTATAGATGAAAGATACCTTGAATGACCACCGACATGTTAGGCTATTAGAGATATTCAAAGAAAAGGAGAAAATCGAAGCAAGAATATGGGACTTTGACATTGAATGTACTCTTGATGAAGAAACACAAGTGAACATTATGCCAAAAAGAACTTGGGAAGCTACAGGAAAGCCTGCCATGATCCCTTCCCTAAGAGGAACAAGTTTCTTCAGAGGAAAACTAGTAAACCTATGTGGAAGGCTCGCCCGGATACCTATGACTGTTAATGGAACTTCGACAGAGGAAAACTTTGGGATCATTAATTTTTTTGAAGACAACGCCCTGTTTACCATGCTCATAGGGAAACCTTGGATTGATAGAGAACAAGCCAGACGAAAAGAAGAAGAAAAAGTTTTGGAACAGAAGAAGAAAGAGTTAAAAGACTTTATGACCAGAAGGATCATGCACTTGATTGAAGAATAGAAGAGCACATCACATATATTCAATATTAGAAGCTCCGATGTCGAAGCTAAGAGAACACTTGAGGATCCGTAGAAGATCAAGTTACCTATTTTTGATACAGAAGAAGTATTATCAAGGAACCCTAGGAAAGACTTTCAACAACGCGAAGTAACTAAGACCACAGAAGATAAACATCAGAATGGTAAAAGAATTACTGAGACAAAGCTCACTGGGAAGAAGGCTAGGAAGTTAAGAGAGAAAAGGGCTAATACTATAAGGTTACAAGAGGTTCTAGAGGACACTTAGCAGCAAGAAGAATTACTGAATTGGAGCTTCGCCAAGATATCAGAGCAACGACATAGAGTAATTCTCCATGACGAAGCAATATAGCCATTAGAACTGATATTCCTGTTCAACCGCCGCTCCAAACGGATCGAAAATAAATTATGGGTTACCACTAGACCGTTGGATAGCACCAGAACAGATAGAACATAGTTAATGAAGGTCCCATGTCCGTTGCAAGCAGATCGTTGCTGAGATTGCCTACTTAACCCATCACACCATGCACCGAGAATACTTTTTTCTAACTGAGAATCTGAGCGTGAAACTTGAATCTTTACTTACCCTGAGATCATTGCCTTACTATTCACTGTAGTCTCTGAATTCCTGTTGCACCCAAGCCAACTGACCCAAGTTTGTATGTTGGATGAGCTTAGCGCTGCTGAGAAAATTGTTGAAGAAATTCTAATTGATTTAATGACTGAGAGAGTCATGTCAAAACGCGGAATGTTTACAGGCGTACAAGCATTGTCCTCGGGCGCACTTCCAACTTCCCCCTCCACTGCTCGAGCAGGACCATCCCGACCGCCTTCGAAAAGACGATCTAAGCTTGGAAACATCTTCGCCATTATAAATATGATCCCAAGCATATTGCCTAAATATATCCCACCATTAAGAGGAATAGTGAATTGAGACACTATACCCAGAGACTTCGACTATGTTGTAGTCACGATGTACCTCCCGAAAGGGGTGAGCGCAGTTCATGCTGACTAGGAGAAACTCACCACGCTGAAATTTAGCGATTTCAACCTTGGAGATCACAAGGTTTATAGTATGATAGCCTCACACACGTATTTGAATATTAAAAAAGGAAAGAACCCCAAGATTGGACCACAACAATGGACCCATAACCTTGCATAGTCAACCCTCCTCAACGTAATGAATATTCCACATTTCGAGAGGCATCAGGAAGTCAATGGATGCGTTAGACTGTTGCTGTCCTTCTACCATGGAGGATACCTATGGTTGGACTGCTATATCACTGTGGATCCGATTATGGTCAATCAGATCACTGGGCTAAGCATGAAGGCCCCTGACCCACAGGAATTTTACCTTGGAAAGACCGTAGATCGTGCCCTCACTTAACGAATAAAAGACACATATGGCGATATGGAGAAAGGCACGCGAGGTTACAAGGTAGCCTCCATTGAGAATGTAGCAGTGCGCTTTGGTTGCCACCTAATTGCAGGAAAGTTAGTTTGAAAAACAGACCTACACAGTTGACCAGATTTGTAGTTGAACTCGCAGGGAAGTGCACGGAGGGACTACAAATGAACTCGAAAAAATACCTTATAAATCAGCTAGAGCTTGACTGTAGACAAGCGCAGGACCAAGGGTATGAGTTCCACTTTAGCTGGTTTCTCATACTCATCGCTTTCATTGCATGGGAACTACCCGAGGGAGCCACATTTCCGGAGATCGAACCCTTCGAACCATTGGCCGTGAAGTTCTGTACGTTGTGGTACTCCAACGACATGAACAAACAGTGGCAGTCCAATGTTGTCTTCCACACTTACTACACTCAGTTGAAGAATTCCATTCAGTCTACACCATGCATTACAGCCCACACGCTTCATAGGGTTAGACCTTTGATGAAATTCAACACAGCGCGTGCAGATGAGCACAAAAAACAACTCCAGTCATATTACAAGATGACAGAAGATGACTTGGAGGAGATTACCAAGGAATGGTCGACAGACCTCCTTGTTGCAACAGACCCCGCAGAGATGTCTGACATAGATAGCCTTGGAGATATGCTGGATACACTAGGACCGCGCAAGACTAAGAAGGATGTGGAAGTCTAAGATATCCATATCACATCCATGAAGACTGCTTCGCTCTCACCTACAAAGGGAGGTAATGATGAAGAACTAGGGGGAACAGAAGTTGAATAGAGAAAAGGCGAGGTTACTCCGCCTAGGGACGAGGAAGATCCCTCCAAGAAAATGAAGATTACCCCACCAAAGCCCTCATCCAAAAAGAAAACTAAGGCCTCCCGGACCATGCTTAAAACTACCCTTACCCCAGATGATTTCGACTTCTTAATTGCCGCACTGAATGATGTTTCACTAGAGCTCGCAGAAAAGCAAGAAGAAAAGCAGGAGGAGCTATTCCACCGGATCATGGGCGAATTCAAATAAGTGCAGTAGGCACTCCAGTATAGCCAAGCAGTTTCTACGACGCCATTAACAATGGAAATATCATGAACATGTGATGAGCCCACACAGTTACACCAGATCACCGAGAAAGTCGAAGCTCACCTTCGACGAGCTCAAGAAGACATAGCGCAAGCCACCCAGGCTTTGTTGCAATAACATAACGCACATGGAGAACAACATAGGAAGGCAGAACAAGAGAAACTTGGCTTACAAGAGAAGTGGGAGGAGGAAAAAACACAGTTACAACAAAGCAAGGACCAGTTGCTAGCAAAGAAACTTGAAGTACAGGAGAGAGTTCACAAAGCACTGCACTCTGTGACGATCATAGAAGTGGAGATGGAAGATCGTCTCCCACAGTAGGTGACCCAACTTGAAGAAGTAATCCAGAAACTTCAACAACACATCACAGATCTGGAGCTCTGCACCATGCCTGAGACACCCCAAGAGATAAGAGATCTAAGAGAGGCCACTGCTCGAAGTGTAGTCACCCGATTAAAAACTTTGGCTTTGAAATGTAGGCAGCTAAGCACTAGAAGCGCCCAGACTTATGAAACCCTCGCAGAGAATCTAGAATTGAAGACATTGGAGGCACAACTCCACAAAGCAAAGAATCATGCATATGTGCTACAAGCGTAGCTGAAGTCCATGACCCCAGTCGAAAGAATGAAGAGGTTAACAGAACAACACACAACCCAACAACAAGTACACACGCTGCAAAGTAAAGTAATGGAAGTTTCTCAAAGACTGCAACCACTCCAAGAGAAGGCATGCCAAATGTTCACTGAGATTGAAAGCCAGGGAGTTGAACTCGAACAGGGTGTCATCACTGCAGAACAACGTCTGGAAGGCCCGCTCAATGACACAGTAATCCAGGAATTGAATGAACAAGAGGTTGTTGCACTACAATAGGTCGAAGCCGCTCGAGCCAAGCTCGAGGTGTTCAAAGCGGAATTGGTCAGACTTGAGTGATTTGGGACGAGTCACAGGTGAGCGTTGGGGGCCTGTTGTCCCTTGACCAAGTTTTGAAGAATACTTGTTCATAATTGATCACTTTTGGAACTGCGACAACTTGCCAAGGAAGGAGCGCAACACGAGGTGGAAAGTAAGGAAGCAAGACCTATTTTTGGGTCCATTTTAGGGTTTTGGGTTGATGTAACGGGAAAGGGATGTCGGCCCGTGGGTTTACCCACGTTTAGGCCCATTTTGTACCTATAAATAGGCAATGTAAATAGGGGAGAAGTAGTAAGATAGTAGTAATAGTAATGTAGTACATCCATGTGATGTATAACTGGAAGCTTAGTGCTAGTAATTGGATCTGTGTGATCAGATGTATCTTAGAGTGCTTTGTGCATGAGATCGGAAAACTAAGTGTAGTTTGGTGTAGTCTTGTGATGAAGAGCAAGGAAGAAGGATCTAGCGAGTTGCATAGATCTTCTGTCCTATGCGAAGTAAGGGTCATTGAAGCTCTGTGTTGTAACTTCTTGACCAAGATAATATAAAGAAGACTTTGTGGACGTAGTCCCAGGGTGGGGGTGAACCATAGTAACTGTGTGTATAGTGCTTTGTGCTTCACTCTAATGTGCTTATCTCTTTCTTGGCTAAGTACTTGATGTGATTAAGTAGATCTAGCTATGCTTTGTGTTGATGATATATGAATGAACATTAGATCTGACATATAAGATGATTAGTGCTTGATCTATTGAATCTAACCTATATTTTTGTGGCTAATTACTTAATCATCCTTAGTATAAGTATTCACTGCGATGCTCTGTGCTTTCGGCGAAGTGTATTAATGAATGTATGTTAAGGAATAACTGATGCTAAGTGCACTGTAAGCAAGATAATCATAGATCTGTGTCCCAGCTAAGGTTGTAGACATCTGAGTCTTGCAACCACCCCTGCCTCTACCTCGGGTGAGACTTCATTTGCTTCGCAGGTGTTGCTGAAAGGGCTGGTAGTTAGGGTTTTGTTGGTGCGCTCTTGAGCATTGAACCCTGGGTCTTCCCTTGTGCCAACAAATGGTTCCATTTCTGGGACTTGAAACTGTGATTGATGGGAACTGAAGAAGAAGAAGCCTTGTGAAAAATAAGCTCTGTGTGTAGATCTATTGCCCTAGTGTGCAAGGTTTTGTTTGACCTATGAAGATTTGTGCCAAGAAAGAGAGGTTAGGTCTGAAGAAAAGAGGTCAGATATGAAGCAATCACAGTCTCTACTCTACATCTTTCTCTACAATTCAATTGTGGGATGACTCTAGCTTGACGCACTGTCTCTACTCTCGGTGCAAGCCAAGCGGTAGCACCCGAATGGGTATCATTAGATGTGAAACAATGTCGAACAACCAATTTTACACGTTCTGTCATTGCAATTAAACAAGATGATACAAGAAAAATGGATAAGCTACAGATGAAATTGTGAAATATTGTAGCTCAGTTCCCGACAAAAGTATGAATACCTTGAAACAATCTGAGGCATGATGCTAGCTTTTCCTGAGAGATTTTCATTATGAAGCTTGTTAATTATATCAGTAACCTCAACAGTAGCTGACTGTACACTGTGAGCTGTCATGGCCAGCTGTATTATTGTTTCTTGATTTTCTTGATTTGTTGAAGCTTATTTAGCTTATCTCTTTTCCTTTAATCAATGCACTCTGCTCATTCCCGTTTTCAATTTAATCTTCTCTGTATTATCTTCTTTGCTTCTCATTTTGTCATGGTATCAGAACATAGGACGTAAGCCTCTTCACAATGTATGGAGAGAAGCCCGATCATAAGAAGAAGAAGAGAACAGAGCTTACATTGTCTCATAGACAAGAGCACGAGATGCAAGATTCTTCACAGAGCTTGGAGAGCAGTTTGCAGTCCACATTACGCTCAAAAGATCATTGGAGACAACAAGCACGAGGAAATAGCAGATGCAGAAGAACAAAACAATGAAAGATTCATGAGCATTTAAAGAATTCATGAAAGATTCACAAAATTCTTTCTTGAGAAGAAAGTTTGCAGAAGCAACAAAGGAGAAGCTACTTCAGCCGTAAGATAGGACACAAGAACATATCTAAGCCTTTAATTAAGCTCAGAAACGATGAGACCACAAGTAAGGAGATTTTTTTTTTTCAGCCATAAGATCTGAGCGTGAGAAAGATCAACTGTCAGATCAAGCAAAGATTAAGCCACAACCGTCATATCTCATCAGAGAGAGATCGATGGTGGGGATGCATTACGAGGATCGAGAAGCAAATTAAAGTTTGTGAAAGTTGTGATCCTAATACCGCTAAAGATCGTTGATCTTGCTAGATCAATAGATCAATGACAGATATTGATCGCGCTACGAACGCACATCTTCGCATTGTGGAGATCAGGAAGAAAATTAAAGCGTGAGCAAGTTGTGAGCCCGCTATCGCTCAGGATCATTGATATTTCTAGATCAATAGATCAATGATGGATATCAATCCCACCTCGGACGAGCATCTTCGCTTTGCAGAGATCAGGAAGGAAATTAAAGAGTGAGCGATTTGAGTCTCCGCAATCACTCATGGTTGTTGATCATCAAACAAGTGACACACGTCAGGCGATCTTGTACTCTGAGAGGAAGCAAGCAAAAGCTAAGGAGTAAAGGATTCCCGAAGGTCCAAAGCTCTAAAGAGTCGGACTAGATCCAGTTCGTTGATCCAAGTGGAAATGTGGTAGGAGATCCTGCACTCTAGCGATAATCACTTTGGAAGGAAGATGGATGTGAGAAGATAGAACTCCCGAAGGCCCAAAGCCCGGAGTTCATCTGGACCGTCCATCATCGAGGAAATGTTGCACCAGATCTCACACGTCGGAGACTTAGCACTCTGGAAGGTTTTGTGGAGTGAGATCTACCTGAATTCCTGAAGGCACAAAGACAAAAAGTAGATCAGGACCATTGAAGCCAAAAGGGACATGCATCACACGATCCCACACTTCAGAGCTAGAGCACTTTAGAGGAGAGTAAAAAACGTAAAGCAGGAGCTCCCGAAGCTCAGGATTCCGAAGTTAATCTCATCCGTCCAATCAAGAGGCCACGTGGAGGAAGATCTCACACTTCAGAGACTCGCACTCCAAAGGTCAATGCATATTAGATGCTTAGTGCTTGATCTGTTGAATCTAACCTATATTTTTGTGGCTAATTACTTAATCATCCTTAGTATAAGTATTCACTGTGATGCTCTATGCTTGCGGCGAAGTGTATTAATGAATGTATGTTAAGGAATAACTAATGCTAAGTGCACTGTAAGCAAGATAATCACAGATCTATGTCCCAACTAAGGTTGTAGACATCTAAGTCATGTAACCACCCCTGCCTCTACCTCGGGTGAGACTTCATCTTCTTCGCAGGTGTTGCCGAAAGGGCCGGTAGTTAGGGTTTTGTTGGTGTGCTTTTGAGCGTTGAACCCTGGGTCTGCCCCTGTGCCAACAAATGGTTCCATTGCCGGGCCTGAAACTGTGATTGCTGGGAACTGAAGAAGAAGAAGCCTTGTGAAAAATAAGCTCTGTGTGTAGATCTGTTGCCCTAGTGCACAATGTTCTGTTTGACCTGTGAAGATTTGTGCCAAGAAAGAGAGGTTAGGTCTGCAGAAAAGAGGTCAGATATGAAGCAATCACAATCTCTACTCTACATTTTTCTCTACAATTCAATTGTGGGATGACTCTAGCTCGACGCACTACCTCTACTCTCAGTGCAATCCAAGCGGTAGCACCTGAATGGGTATCATTAGATGTGAAACAATGTCGAACAACCAATTTTACACGTTCTGTCATTGCAATTAAACAAGATGATACAAGAAAAATGGATAAGATACAAATGACATTGTGAAATATTGTAGCTCAGTTCCTGACAAAAGTATGAATACCTTGAAACGATCTGAGGCATGATGCTAGCTTTTCCTGGGATATTTTCATTCTGAAGCTTGTTAATTATATCAGTAACCTCAACAGTATCTGACTGTACACTGTCAGCTGTCATGGCCAGCTGTATGATTGTTTCTTGATTTTCTTGATTTGTTGAAGTTTATTTAGCTCATCTCTTTTCCTGTAATCAATAAGCTCTGCTCATTCCTGTTTTCAATTTCATCTTCTCTGTATTATCTTCTTTGCTTATCATTTTGTCATGGTATCAGAACATAGGACGTAAGCCTCTTCACAATGTCTAGAGAGAATCCCGATCATAAGAAGAAGAAGAGAACAAAGCTTACATTGTCTCACAGACGAGAGAACGAGATGCAAGATTCTTCACAGAGCTTGGAGAGCAGTTTGTAGTCCATATTACGCTCAAAAGATCATTGGAGACAACAAGTGCGAGGAAATAGAAGATGCAGAAGAACAAAACAATTAAAGATTCATGAGCATTTAAAGAATTCATGAAAGATTCGCAAAATTCTTTCTTGAGAAGAAAGTTTGCAGAAGCAACAAAGGAGAAGCTACTTCAGCCGTAAGATAGGACACAAGAACATATCTAAGCCTTTAATTAAGCTCAGAAACGACGAGCCCACAAGTAAGGAGATTTTTTTTTCAGCTGTAAGATCTGAGCGTGAGAAAGATCAACTGTCAGATCAAATAAAGATTAAGCCATGACCGTCAGATCTCATCAGAGAGAGATCGATGGTGGGGATGCTTTACGGGGATCGAGAAGCAAATTAAAGTTTGTGAAAGTTGTGATCCCGATACCGCTAAAGATCATTGATCTTTCTAGATCAATAGATCAATGACGGATATTGATCGCGCTACGAACACACATCTTCGCATTGTGGGGATCAAGAAGAAAATTAAAGCATGAGCAAGTTGTGAGCCCGCTATCTCTCATGATCGTTGATATTTCTAGATCAATAGATCAATGATGGATATCAATCCCACCTCGGACAAGCATCTTCACTTTGCGGAGATCAGGAAGGAAATTAAAGAGTGAGCGATTTGAGTCTTCGCAATCACTTGTGGTCGTTGATCATCAAACAAGTGACACACGTTAGGCGATCTTGTACTCTGAGAGGAAGCAAGCAAAATCTAAGGAGTAAAGGATTCTCGAAGGCCCAAAGCTCTGAAGAGCCAGACTAGATCCAGTTCGTTGATCCAAGTGGAAATGTGGTAGGAGATCCTGCACTCTGGCGATAATCACTTTGGAAGGAAGACATATGTGAGAAGCTAGAACTCCCGAAGGCCCAAAGCCCGAAGTTCATCTGGACCGTCCATCATCGAGGAAACGTTGCACCAGATCTCACACTTCAGAGACTTAGCACTCTGGAAGGTTTTGCAGAGCGAGATCTACTTGAATTCCTAAAGGCACAAAGACACGAAGTAGATATAGACCATTGAAGCCAAAAGGGACATGTGTCACATGATCCCACACTTCAGAGCTAGAGCACTTTGGAGGAGAGTAAAAAACGTAAAGCAGGAGCTCCCGAAGCTCAGGATTCTGAAGTTAATCTCATCCATAAAATCAAGAGGCCATGTGGATGAATATATCACACTTTAGAGACTCACACTCCAAAGGTCTCGTCATTCATTTGCGGAGGCCTAAGGATCGTTGGATCTACACCTCTATGGATAATTCTCCGCCTCGACACTTCGTGAGTATTGTGATTGTGAGCGGTGAAAGATCTCCAAAGCCTGAACTCCTGAAATAATTATGAGTCGTAGATCTCGACGGGTAATTGAGACCATCGATCTCTTCCCTTGTTCGGAGGTCCGCCAGTTTGGAGGATTGCAAGGTAATAAAGGAATATCATCTGGAGACCCGAAGGCTCGAAGGCACGAATTCCCGAAATAAATGAGGACCGTTAATCTAAAATCAACGAGCATTGTTGATCTTTGCAGCACATCCTTTATTCGGCATTTTAGTTATTTGAAGGAACTGAGACCTTCACACATAATAGCGCCCGAAGCCTGAAAGCTCAAAGCGCCTAGTTTTTAGCCCCCGGTCATATGAGAAGCTAAACATCACATTTTTTTTTGTCTCGAGTAAACTCAGAAAGCCCAATTCCATTAGAGGGGCTACAATTGCTAAAGAACAGAGCTCAGAGCTCTGACTCTGTAGATCTCGAGCTCAGATAGTCAGATCCAGCCCGATCGAAGATAAAGAAGGATTTTACCCCGTGTTTTTCGGCCCGAAGTCACAACAGAGGATTTCGCGGACCTGGTCTTATGCACAGGAAACAGGTAATCTTGAAAATCTCTAACAATTTTTTTCTGTTAATTTTTTTTTTTTAAAATGGCCACCTTTAGAAACTTAGGACCAACACAAGGACCGATTCTTCTTGGAAAGAATCATGAGTTTTGGTCTATTAGAATGAGATCCTTCTTACTAGCACAAGAGTGTTGGGATCTAGTAAATCTTGGCTATGTAGAACCATATCCAACAGATCTTGCTGCCATGACTAATCAACAAAGAACTTCTCAAGCAATCTAGAGGAACAAAGAGACTAAGGCACAATTCTAGATTCACAACTCAGTAGATGACTCGATTTCCCAAAAATATCAAGCTTTGTTACTTCAAAACAGGCCTGGGACATCCTTAAATCAACTTACCAAGGAAATGACAGGGTCAAAACTGTCAAGCTGTAAACCTTGAGGATGCATTTTGAGAATTTAAAAATGTCAGAGTCTAAAAACGTTGATCAATTTATGACCAGAGTAATGGGAATTGTAAACCAAATTAGATTGTCTGGTGAAGAAATCCCCGATCAAAGAATCGTTGAGAAAGTCCTCATAAGTCTACCAAAGAAATTCAAAATGGTTGTTACAACTATCCTTGAATCCAAGGATCTCTCAAATTTTCAACAAATGAATTAATGGGCTCTCTATTGACACATGAGACCAGACTACATCTTGAAGATGAGTCAATAGCTAATTCTTTCGAGACTCAATTCTCCTTTAGCAGAGGGAGAGGCAGAAGCATAGGCATAGGCCACCAAGGAAGAGGCAAAATTCCAAGTAATTATCACTCAAGTGAAGGTCATAGAGAAAAAAACCAGAATCAGAATTTCCAAGGTCATAGACAACATAACCAAAATCAGAATTTGCAACCTCAAAGAGGTAGAGGGAGAAGATCAAATGACAAATCAAACATAAAATTTTATTACTGCAAAAAGTATGCACACTATGGATCTAAATTTTGAAAGAAGCAAGTAGATCATCTCTTAGGCAGAGCACATGTCTCAAATCATGAAGGATAAACCTTAGATGGTATGTTTCTTTCATGCCACAAAACTAAAGAAAAACATAAAGATCTTTGGTTGCTGGACAGTGGTTGCAACAATCACATGACATGTAACAAATATTTACTCTCATGCATTAATTCTTCTATTTCATCTAATATTGCACTTGAAAATGATTCCTTAGTCACAATTCAAGGAAAATGAACTGTACCTATTCTTACTAAACAAAATGTAAAGAAAAATATAAACAATGTCTATGAATAGAATGTTTCCCCTGACCCTCGGAACTACAAATCTGATCCAATCATATGCACAAAGTGCATCCACCCCCAATGAAACTATGGTTTGGCATACAAGATTTGGAAATCTACCCTTTCAAAGTCCAAGTCTTCTACAAAAGCACTCCATGGTCGAAGGTCTACCTATCTTCAAAGAATAAAATCCCCCATGTGATTATTGCATTCTTGGAAAACATAAGAGAACTAGTTTTCCATAGTGATCCACTCAAGCCAAACAACACTTAGAACTGGTTCACACTGACCTATGTGGACCAATGCAAACAAAGTCAATAGGTGGTAGCGTTTATTTTCTAACGTTTATTGATGACTTTAGCAGAAAAATTTGGATCTATTTTCTCAAACACAAGTCTGAAACCTTTGCAAAGTTAAAAGAATTCAAAGCTGAAGCTAAAAAACAGAGTGACAAATATGTAAAAGTTATCAGATCATATGGAGGAGGAGAATACAACTCCAAAGAATTTGCAAAATTCAGCAAATCATAAGGCATCATCATGCAAACTACAACCAGGTATACTTCACAACAGAATGGAGTGGCTGAAAGGAAAAATCAGACAATAATGAACATGGCAAGAAGTCTTCTCAAAGAGAAATGTCTGTCAAATACATTTTGGGCTGAAGTAGTAGCATGCTCAGTTTATCTCCTGAATAGATCTTCAACCACCAGTCTCAAGATGAAGGTCCCCCAAGAAGCATGGAGTGGGACAAAGCTAAATGTTGCTCATTTCAGGACATTTGAATGCATAACATTCACTCACATCCCTTCCGAATTGAGGAAGAAGCTTGATGATAGAAGTGAGAAATTCATTTTTATTGGCTACAGTGAAACATCCAAAGCCTACAGACTCTACAATCTGATTTCAAAGAAACTAATACTCAACAGAGATGTCAAATTTCTTGAAAATACGTTCTAGAGTGAGTTTGAAAATCGGCCTATGGACAATCAAAATCCATTGTTGCCACTTCCCGAAGACATAGAATTTAGGACAACAAACACATCAACCTGCTCTTCCAAGATTGCAGGTACAAGGATAGCCTGAAATTTCTGAGGATAACTCTACTTCCAGCATAAATTCATCCTCTGAACTTCAAAATCATAGAACTCGAAGTTTGAGAGAAATCCACCAACAGTTGGATGAAATTGATCAACATAATCTTTTTGCATTAATGTCATGCCAACCTACATCTTTTAAAGAGGCAACTAAAGAGTCACATTGGGTTCAAGCCATGAACCAAGAGATTGACTCCATTGAGAAGAAAAAGACATGGGATCTTGTTGATCTTCCCAGACACAAGAAAAGTATTGGTGTCAAGTGGGTTTACAAAACTAAACTCAATGAAAAGGGGCAGATTGAAAAACACAAGGAAAGACTTGTTGCCAAAGGATTCTCACAAAAATCAAGTATTGGTTATGGTGAAACTTTTGCTCCAATAGCAAGGTTGGACACTGTAAAGACTCTCTTAACCATAGCAATTCAACACAAATAACAAGTATACCAGATGGATGTCAAGTCAACTTTCCTAAATGGTGTCTTAGAAGAAGAGGTCTATGTGGACCAACCACCTGGATTTAAAGTCAAAGAGCAGCCAACCAAAGTGTATCGGTTGAACAAAACCTTGTATGGATTAAAGCAAGCTCCAAGAGCTTGGTACAACAAAATTGACACTTATCTGATTAAGAGTGGTTTCAACAGAAGCCAAAATGAGCCAACCTTATACACCAAAATAGATTAACAAGGTAAAATTTTGATTGTATGTTTATATGTTGATGGCATGATATATACTGGAAATCTTGAGTTAACCAGTTTTAAACATGCCATGCAATTTGAGTTTGAAATGACAGATTTTGGTATAATGAAATATTTTTTGGGGATTGAGGTTGACCAATCAACCAAAGACATTTTTGTCTATCAGAAAAAGTATGCAGTAGACATCATCAAAAGATTCTGCATGGAAGACTACAATCCAACAGAAACTCCTATTCCCCTAGGCACAAAATTGAGCAAGCAAGATAGAGGCCCTACAGTGGATTCTACCCCGTACAAAAGTTTAGTAGGCAATTTGTTGTATCTTACAACAACTAGGCCTGATATTATGTATGAAACCAACTTTGTTTCCAGGTTCATGGAGTCCCCCAAAGATTCTCACTCGAAGATGGAAAAAATGATTCTGAGATATGTTGCAGACACTTTCAATTTTGGCTTATGATACACTTGATGATAATCATCTCTCTTGTTACACATACAGTGATTTCGCAGGCAACTTAGATGACCGAAAAAACACCTCAGGACATGATTTTCACTTGGGCACGAACATGATTTCATGGGCATCAAAGAAATAACCCATTGTATCAATATCTTCTGCCGAGGCAGAGTATGTCGCTGCTACCTCAGCTTCCTGTCAAGTTGTGTGGCTGAGAATAATATTGAACGATATATCACATACAAAAAATGAGCCAACTCCTATCTTCTGTGACAACACCTCAACAATTGCTTTATCCAAAAACTATGTGTTTCACAAGAAAAGCAAGCATATTGACACTCGCTTTCACTTCATACACGAGCTAGTCAATAATGGTGACATCGCACTTCAATTTTGTGGCTCACGAGATCAGCGCCCAGATATTTTTACAAATCCATTAGGAAATCAAAGAAAACACTCGGGCATTATCAGTGCTGATGTTTGTAACTATTGAATTTAAGACGGAGTGTTAATTATATTAGTAACCTCAACAATATCTGACTGTACACTGCGAGCTGTCATGGTCAGTTGTACGATTGTTTCTTGATTTTCTTGAATTGTTGAAGCTTATTTAGCTCAGCTCTTTTCCTTTAATCAATGCGCTGCTCATTCATGTTTTCAATTTCGTTTTCTTTGTATTTTCTTCTTTGCTTCTCATTCTGTCAAAGATCACCATACGTTCATGGATTCACGCCAATGGAAACAGACGGAGGACGTTGTAGAAGAACGACATTGCATACGCCATTACCAGAACTGACAATTTCAACTTTCTGATGAACACAATGCCCAAGTACGAAGAAGAAGAATCGACTTGCGAAGAAAGAATGGACTTAGAATTCGTGGGTCAACTAAGCTGAAACTTAGACTGTCTACCGACTCAGGGTGCGCACAGTGGGAATAAAACTATAAAATGAACCGTCGACTTGACAGAATTGTAACACCGTCTAATGTTTGGCAGAGCCGAACTGCATTTTAAAAGAAGTCGATTGCATCTCTGGGTAGCACTCACTAGACGCGAAGATTGTCGACTTATCGTGAAGCTATCGACCTGACGTGGAGAGATATACCTGTGGAGTCTGTCGGCAGAGTCGACGCCTGTACATCTATTGTCTTGCTTTGTTGCTCGACCGCTTATCGATTTCCCGAAAAGAAGATCGCCATGCTGCTGAAACTCTTCAGTTCTCTCCTCATTCCTGCATTTGCAGTGGGATGTGCTCAGGAACTTCTAATTCATTCGTGATGAATGTTTGGCAGCACATAAACACTCCGAGAAGCATAGAGCACACCAAGTGGACACGAAATAGACGTGGAAGTCGTTACCCCAAGTGGAGTCGGAGTGATTCGACTAGAGGTCATTCCCGACTTTAAAAGGGTATGGTCAAGTCGGAGTTCGACTGAAATTTCGATTCGACGGAGCCGAGGTTTTGGTCGAGTAAGGGTTCGACTCGATGGAGCCAACAACTAACGAAGATCATCAGAATATTGGTCGATTGGTACGTTGTGCACTCAGGGTTTCATATAGGGGCTTTGTTTAATGAAAAAATGTGTCTTCTCTCTGCTTAATACATTTCACAACTATTGTAAATCTGTGGTTCTAGGTTTCTATTTTTTCCTATCATTTTTATGATAGTCGACACTTGTTTCTTTGGATGATATGCGGTGGATGGTGTAGACGATGGTTGGGTTTATCATTTTTAACTCCCACACCTTCCTTCTTCATTCAAAGGCTAGTGTTTGTGTAATACCCATGTTTCCAGTCTGAAAATATATTTGTGATTTTTTCCAAAACTAAGGATACACTCGTTATGTGTGCACTGTGAAAGACAATGAACTTTTGATAAGTATGTGATGTAAACATATTTATAAGACCAATACTTTACTAGATTTAAAAACGTTCAGACTCATAATTGTCTTCTAACTTAAAGAATTCAATTACTAGTCAAGTTGGTAGTTGAGGAGTCTTTCTCAAGAATTAATGAGATGATGAGTAGAGTAATCATATGGAAATTTCGGATCTGACCCATGAAGTAGGGGATTTGACCCACATAATATTTTTAGGGAAGGAAAGAAAATGAGCAAAAGCATGGGTGGAAACAGAGGACAGGAGAGGATGCAAACGAATGGTCTTGGACAATAACAGAGAAGAAGAAAATAGATACAATTCTAGGTTCGGGAACTATTGGCAACGTCTTCAATCAAGATGAGAAACGGGGTTGCAGAGAACTTGAAGGATGGAGTGACCCATCCTAGCAGACCCTCTTGCTTGTGGATGAAGTCTGAGCTTTTCCAGATTCCTGTAGGAGAAGGAGAGTAACCTTCATCCTGTATGATTTACTGAGCAAAAGAAGAAAATTTCTCTCTTGGCATCATACTCTGGCTGGGGGTGTGCAACTGTGAAGACATAAGAGGAATTGTTCCTAAGGTTAGGTGGAAAGTGGCACACCCTTCAACAATTACTAGTATTTTCCTAGCTTCAGATAAGTATGTTTTGTGCTTAATCTCCGTGAATGTTTGAGATCATTAATGATACCCTAACGTAAATGAAAATGAAATACTTCGAACTTAATTTTCTGGTAAATGATAGATGAGAAATTTCGTAGGACAAAAGATTGATATTGTGAATAAGTATTTTTCTAACATCTTGCTCAATGACTATCTTTGTTCCCTTGGGAAATTGTCACGGGAGACTACTTGAGCCTCGAAGTACAAACCTAGGGTAAAAAAATGAATGACTGCGTGTGATGGGAATCTCAGTATTTACATAATTAAGAAATTGTATAAATGGTTGCTACCTGTTGATGTAGTTATGAATATAACTTTTGGTGTGTGCCTCCTATGCGTGCACCTTGTGTTGTTAACCACTCTTTATTATGAATGGTTGTGTAGAATGAAATCCCCATTTGAGAGAATAAGTACTAGGACTTAATGCTTGTTGTAAGAATTGTTGAAATATTGTAACTGCAAAGTGTATTCTATTTATTATTGAGTTATTATTCATGAGATCAATCCCCTTTTGTGGATTGATCATGTCGGGCTTTGTACTTGACCAAATCCCCTTTTGTGGATTGGTCAAACCCTAATTATATTATGCTAATTAAGAAGTTGGTCCCTGAGCCTAATTAAAGTGGTTTTAACCACTAAGAAGAGAAGTTGGCCCTGCCCAGTGAAGAGACACCTTTCCAGTGCCTGCCAGCTAGTATAAATAAAGGAGGCTAGCACCTCATTATCTCACTCACTCATCAAGTGCACAAGTTTGGTAACTACAATTGGGAGAAGAAGGAAGAGAAAGGCACATTGCTCAGTTTTGGATATTCTCTAGTGTTTTGGTTTATTGTCTTGGCATTGTATTGGCTATCTATATTAAGGAATTTTTTGTTGGGTTTTCTCCCCCATGAGGGTTTCCCAGGATAAATGTTGTGTATCTTGTGATTGTGTTTCTCTCAATGATCCTACCTATGCTATTGTTATCTAGTAAATTGAAAAGAAACCTAATAATATCTCAAAACTTAACATGGTATCAGAGCTAAGCTGAAGAGAACACCTTTCACTGGATATGTAAAAACGTCACTATTTTCGTACAAGAAAATTAGGGATTTTTATTGAAGAGGAATTTCATCCTAAAACTCATCAAGGAAGTGCGCCCTAGCCTAGCGATCTCTTTGGCAGCCTCAACGCACTTTTCTAGTGGACAGAACTCCCGAAAAGTGAAACCTAGTTTTCACTGGTACCAGAAAACCAGGAAATCAGAACTAGTACCAGAAGTACTAGTCTTGAATTCCGCAAGTCCAGTTTGAAGGGTAAAATTTGGATTTTCTGAAATCTGACTACACCAGGCTACTCGCCTCAACCAAGCACACCTCTTGGTAAGTTCAGATTTAATTTCTGAGCACTTTTCATTTTTTGGTCATTTTCTGATCCAGATTATTTTGAGAATGACATGAAGGCATAAATATAACCGAGATATAACAATGAAATACACAAAAATATAGTGAAACCCAACTTCTATCACTGAATAAGATAGAAAACCACTGTAGAACAAAAAATGGAAAAATGAAGTAGCTTATCTCTAAAAAGAAAGAGATGTTGGCTACACTTCATTCACAAGAAGCTTTACATCACACTCCATTGCATGCTTAAAGGGCCTCCTTCACCTCAATTATATATGAGAGAGTGAGAGGAGAACAATTCTCATGATTCATGTGGGATAAATTGGACTAAGTTTATAAAATGCCCATAGGCATGTAAAATACTAGGACTTCTTGGACAATCACCCATCTCAGTACTACTCTAGCCTGAGCACGCTTAACTACAGAGTTCTAATGGGATCTGGTGCATTAACACTAAGTTGTAGGCATGTACATAAGACCATTACATGATGTCTATAATTAACAAATGAAGATGACATTACATTCCATTCCCCATCAAAAGGTTGAATGCTATGGTTTATCAAAACCACAGGCTCAAAGTAGTGATTCAGTGAAAAAGGTGGATGGCCACTGAGATCTATCTGGATCATTCCTCCCTCCTTAGGAAGAAATGGTCCCCATTGCATCAAGTTCCCTTGGGATATGGGGAGACTTATGCTAAATCTAAAGCTCAGTGTGTTGCTTTTCTTGTTGAAGAAGTTGTCCTACTTAGCTTGTTGAAGGTTGTCATGAACTTATTGTTGAAGGGGTTGGATCTATTCAGCCAATATAGCTACATGATCTACCTGAGCATGGGAGGACTCTGTCGGTGAAGATGCAACATGAAGAGTATGAAGGGTTATGTTATAACCTTGCTTGAGTGGGTAGTGTGGAGGCACCCCCATAGGTGCAACAAAAACATCTTGGGACTCTTCTACAATCTTGTTGATCTGCTTCTGCTGGATAGAAAGGTCTTGGGATGAGGCTGCAATGGTTGAAGTGTCCTTCTGTTCACCCTCTGATCGGATTATGAAGAGGCTAAACTTTACAGTATGAGAGATTACTTTGTGGCATTGTTTTGGTGGGACAATAGTTAGAACTACCTCTGGTATCCTATATATTTGACCCCCAGAGTAACAATCACACTACGAGTTCGAGACTCATAAATAGCATAACACCTCCACATATATGGCTGACATAATAGAACATCACATACTTCCAGTGGGAAAACATCACACAATACCTCATCCTTGAAGGGCTTGATGCCGTAAGATAGGCGAAATTGTTGGCTGACACAAAGATCTTGACCTTGGCGAAGCTACCCGATGTTGTATGTATGCGGGTGTAGTGTTGTTGGCAAATCCAACTACTTGACAACCTCTACTGAGATGATATTCTTTTGGCTTCCACTATCAACAATAAAATGTAGTGGGGTCCCATTAACCCACATATGTGAATGGAAGAGTCACTCCCCCTCCTCAGGATCATCTTCTGGTTGGATTGTTGCAGTTGCAACAATAACAATGGGTTCTGCATCAATGATATGTATCCTTTTATTATTTTCTAAATTAGGGTCCAAGTCGGGGTTCGACTCTTTGTATTTGAGCTCGACCACCTCTGACTGTATTGAGCGATATTCATCAGTGTTGTGCCAAGGGATATTGTGGAAATCACACCACTTTTCTGTGTCTTTCTTAGACTTCTCGTTACCCTTCTTTGCCTGCAAATGGGACTAGATCTCTTAAGGTTGGCCTTCCTTGCTCTATCCATGCTTCTCCCACTTATTCTGTTGCTTGAATTTCTTCTCAATTTTGATTGCATATCGATAAGCAACTCAGAATGAGGATATGTCCAAGAAATCCATCTTTGTTTGGATGTACCTGTGTAGACCACTGCGGTACTTCAAAACCAGGTGCCACTCGGAGTCTTTGATACCTATATTTGAGCGCAAGGTATGAAAGATGTTGGTGTACTCCGACATTGTTTGGTCTCTTTTTTGATGCAGAGTTGTCCATCTAATGTATTGATCATCATAGTTTTCGACAGGGTAGAACTCCTCCTTTAGGGAATCTACAAAGGCCGCCCAAGTGGGTTCTCTCCCAAATAGTGTAGATTCATCCAAGGTGTACCTCTCCCAGTAACCTTCCCACCAAGCTCTGACATGGGGAAGGGATTTAAGGAGTGCGAAGGTGATCTTTTAACTGTCGAATTTTTTTTGGATAGAGTAATAACCTTCTAGCAGATTCAACCATTTTTCTTGAGAATCTACATCTATCTGGCCTTCAAATAACGAGATATAAAAATTGACTTGTACCTTGAAGGGCATCGCACTTGCGAAATGGTTGCTTGTCGAAGATTCCTCAGTTGTTGCCATCGGTAGTCTTTGAAGGATCTGAGCGAAGTTGTCCATAATCTCGTTCCCTTGTCACATGAGGGCTTCCTTGAGCAACGTCTTGAAAGGATATACTTCTCTGTCATTTCTCTTTTCTTCCTCCATGGGAGGTCGCTTGGGCTAGCGAGAGTAGTTGTCCTCAAGCGAAACTAGCTCAAGACCCAACTCTCTATACCCTGACCTCATTAGAGACTTGCTTTGATACGATTGATCCATATTATTTTGAGAACAACACGAAGGAAGAAATATAACCGAGATATAACAATGAAATACACAAAAATATATAAGAGAACACAAAAATATAGTGAAACCCAACTTCTATTACTGAATAAGATATATAACCACTGTAGAACACAAACTGGAAAAATGGTTTAGCTTATCTCTAAAAAGAAAGAGATGTTGGCTACGCTTCATTCACAAGAAGCTTTACATCACACTCCATTACATGCTTAAAGGGCCTCCTTCACCTCAATTATATATGAGAGAGTGAGAGGAGAACAATTCCCATGATGCATGTGGGATAAATTGGACTAAGTTTATAAAATTCCATAGGCATGTAAAATACTAGGACTTCCCAAGCGGTCACCCATTCAAGTACTACTCTAACCTGAGCGCACTTAACTGAATAGTTCTAATCGGATCTGGTGCATTAATACTAAGTTGTAGGCATGTACATAAGACCATTACATGATGTTTGTAATTAACAAATGAATATGAAATTACATTCCATTCCCCATCAAAATGGTGAATGCTATGGTTTATCAAAACCACAGGCTCAAAATAGTGATTCAATGGAAAAAGTGGATGGCCACCGAGATCCATCTGGATCATTTTCCCAGCTACAAGTCAAGATGTTTGTAGACACCAAGCTTGTTGACAAGCTAGAAGGTGTGGATAACTTCTGTGCTTGTAAGTATAGGATTGCACTCATTCTTGAAGAGAATGACCTAGCAAGATTCATTAAGGAATATGTACTAGAACCTACCAATGCTACAACTAAATAAAAACACCAGAAGGACATGGTTAGGGTCAAAAGAATCATTGCAGACTCTATTAAAGATCACTTGATCCCTCAAGTGGCTTCAAAGAAAACTTGAAAAGAAATGTTTAATTCCCTAACCAGGATGTATGAAGGAAAAAACATCAATCATAAGATGAATCTAAGAAACACCTCAAGAATACAAAGATGCAGAAAGGAGAAACCGTACATGACTACTTCTCTAGGGTTTCTCAATTTAAGGAAAAAATAGAAGCAATTGGAGATACCCTAGATGAGTATGAACTCATAATGATAGCTCTTAATGGTCTCACAAAACCTTGGGATGTGTTCATCCAAACCTTTTGTTCCATAAAGGAGAAACTAAATTTTGACAGTCTTTGGGAAGAATGTGTTTAAGAAGAAGCAAGAGTAGCTAACCGAGAAACAGTACTATCAAGAGATGAATATCAATCCCTAGTTTCTCATTCTAGAGGAGGAAATAAGAGGTATCACTTCTAGAAGGAGACTCATCAACATAAGGAATCTCACCCTCCAAAGAGATTCCAGAAGTTTCAGAAAGGTCAAAGAAGAGAAAGAGATTTCTCCTCTTATCAATGCTACCATTGTGATAAGATGGGACATATTGCTAAGAATTGTCGAGCTAGAAGAGAAGAATACAAGAAGAGAAACAAAAGGAACCATGCCCATGTAGTTGAATATAAAGAGCCACCCACAATGATGATTAAAGAACAGATTGAAGACTATGTCTTAATATCTACCCTCTCATGATCAGTATCACATGGAGAGGATACTTGTCTCATATATAGTGGTGTCTCTAAGCACATGACATGTTATAGGGACAATCTCTCTAGCCTTACCAAAAATAAATTTCCCCAGAAAGTTACACTTGGAGATGATTACGAGTACCCTATCAAAAGAGTGGGAGAGTCCAATTACAAACTTGATTTAGGGATCCCAATGAATATGAAGGATGTACTATATGTACCAGGTTTGACAAAGAACTTGCTTTCTATATCTACTTTAGATAATAAAGGCTTCAGGGTTGCATTCATAGATGGTTAAGTCCTCATGTGGCCTAAAGGAAAAACCATAGAAGATGCAATTGTTTTTGGAACAGAAGAAGGATGCATGTATAAATTAAAAGATCACTCAGAAGCATCCTTGATACACTCCACCGAGAGTCCATGTGAACTTTGGCATAGAAGACTAGCTCACATCAACTACAAAGCATTACCATATGTGAGCAAGGCAGTTACAGGTCTACCAGAATTCAAGGTTGACCATGAAGGTGTGTGCAATGAATGTGCACAAGGAAAGAACATCAAGAACCCTTTCCCAAAGAGCAACAGTAAAACATAAGGAGTCTTAGATCTCATCCACTCAGATGTATGTGACCCAATGCCATCAACCTCCATTAGTGGGTATGTGTACTATGTATCATTTATTGATGACTATTCTCACAAAACTTGGGTGTACTTCTTAAAGTCAAAAGATGAAGTGTTTGGAAAATTCAAGGAATTCAAATCCTTGATAGAGAATCTCTCTGAAAGAAAGATCAAGACACTCAGGTCAGATAATGGAGGAGAATACACCTCAAAAGAGTTTGTAAATTTTTTTAAATATGTCGGGATTAAGAGGGAGCTCACCACTCCCTACAATCCTCAAAAAAATGGTGTAGCAGAAAGGAAAAAAATAACTATAATGGAAGATGTGAAGACTATGATCCATGATCAAGATCTTCCAATGAACTTACGGGCAGAAGCAACAAGGATAGAAGTGTATGTAGTAAACATAGTATCCCATAGTGCACTAGGGCTCAGAACCCCCAAAGAGATGTTCTCTGGAAAGAATCCAGAAGTAAGACATCTCAAAATATTTGGTTGTCCAGTATTTGTACACATTTCAAAAGAGAAGAGAACCAAGATGGACCCTTCAGGAAAGAAGGGAATATTTGTTGGATACTGTGAGGTATCCAAGGCCTTCATAATTTATATACCAGGTTACCATCACATTGAGATCAGTAAAGATGTAACATTTGATGAAGATGCAACACTCAAGAAATCAAGGAGATGTCAGCTTGAAGAAGTATATGAAGAATAACCTGTAGCTGCCAGAGTTGCTGAACCAGTGAGGGAAGTCACAGTTTCCCCCCCAATGATGAGATTCATGAAGATCATGATATGATAGAATCTCAAGAACCTCCCCAGATGACGATCTCTCACAAGAGAAATCCTTCTTTGGCGAGGGAAATTATTCAATATGGAGAAAAGTATGGTTCCCCATAATGTACCATGAGACAAGTCAAGAAACCCAAGCCATTCTCCATTTATATGGATTTGATGTGTGATCTCTTAGAGATGGAGCCTACTCGCTTTGAAGAATCCATTCAGCAAAAAGAATGGGCAGATGCCATGATAAAAGAATACCAATCCATTATAAATAATGATGTATGGGAAATAGTTCCCAGACAAAAGAGAAAAGATGTGGTATCTTCCAAATGGCTCTACAAGATAAAACATGTTGTTGATGGAAGTATTAAGAAATATAAAGAAAGGTTTGTAGCTCATGCCTTTTCTCAAAAGGAAGACATTGACTATGAAGATATGTTTTCTCTTGTAGCTAGATAAACTTCTATCAGAACCATCATAGCCCTTGCAACTAAGATGAAGTGGAAGTTACACTAGATGGATGTGAAAACAACCTTCTTGAATGGTGTCATTGAAGAAGAAGTGTATATAGAACAAACTCAAGGGTTTGAAGTTGAAGACATGAAGACTCATGTCTGCAGGTTGAAGATGGATCTGTATAGATTGAAGAAAGCTCCTAGAGCTTGGTATGGAAGAATTGACAGTTTCCTGATGAGCTTGGGATTTAGCAAGAGTAAATTTGATTCTGACCTATACTTCAAGGTTATGAATGATGAAACTATTATATTTCTGTTTTATGTGGATGACTTATTCTTAACTGGAGAAGAAAATCTCATCACTAATTGTAAGAAGAATCTCGCTACAAAATTTGAGATGAATTACCTAGGCCTAATGCACTATTTCTTAGGTCTTGAGGTCTGGCAGAGTCCATAGAAGATTTTCCTTAACCAAGGGAAGTATGCAGTTGAAATACTGAAGAGGTTTGATATGTTGGAGTGTAAATCCATGAATACACCCATGGAAACAAAGTTGAATCTCCTAGTTGATACTTCGTTAGAATTGGTTGATGCTATGCTGTACAGATATATCATTGAATCATTGATGTATCTGATGAACACGAGGCCATATATATGTTTTGCTGTGAACACCTTGTGTCAATATTTGGTAGATCCCAGACGTGTTCACCTTGTTTTTTCAAAACATGTGAGGAAATACCTTAAGGATACGTTGGACTTTGGTCTCTGCTACAATGGAGATCAAGAATTCAGACTGATTGATTATACCAATTTAGATTGGGCTGGAAGTGTTTTTGACAGAAAGAGCACTTCAGGATGTTGTTCCAATATGGGGTCAGCCCTGAATTCATGGAAGAGTAAGAATAAATCTAGTATTTCTCTCAACACAACAGAAGCAAAATACATTGCTGCATGTGCTTCTAGTTGCAAAGCCACATGGCTTCAAAAGTTGTTGATAGGTCTCTTTGATCTAGATATGGAAGCAACCGTGATTCTATGTGATAACCAAAGCTACATAAATATGACAGAGAACCCTGTGTTCCATGACAAGTCGAAGAACATAGAAATACAGTATCACTACATTCGTGATATGGTGTAGAGAGGAGCCATAAAGCTCGAATATGTTAGCACAGATGAGCAGGTTGTAGATGTCTTGTCCAAGCCTCTGTCTCATGTAAAGTTTGAGCACTTTCGAGACAATCTTGGTATATTCTGAAAGGACCTCCCTCGAAATGGGGAGTGATGCTAATGATACTATGGTATCCTGACCAATAACTGGTAGCTTGGTTAAAATTTTATATCCTAGGAGACTGATCATCCCTGGACAGATCCCGAAGGTCTAGTAAGGACAATCTGTCATAGTACATGTGCATGTATATGCTAGATATGGTCAATAGTGGTATATCCATTAGGATTTTTATAATCCTAGGGAATCTTATGATTCCTGGGCAGATCCTGAAGGTCCAGTAAGGACGGTCTTTCAGAGTACCATGTGGTAGCTCCGTTAGGATTTTATATCCTAGGGAATATTATGATTCCTGGGAAGATCCTTATGGATTGTGAGAGTACCACAAAATGTTGTTACACATGTCTCATTCTATTTCTCCATGATGATGATGATGTTGTTGCTCCAACCTTTGTGGTGTGATGATGTTGTTTCTCTAGCCTTTTTGCTACGATGATGATGTTGTTCTTATTGATGTTATTGATGATGATGATTTATTAGTGTTATACTAATCCATGTTGATGCAGATGATGTTGATGCCATTCTATCTCCATGTTGTGGATGATGATATTGAGGATGAGAAAAACTTCCGATGATTTATAGATATTCCAGTCAATGTTCCATATGCTGTTGATTTTGTTGCGCTCTCTCTCTCCTAATGATGTTGTAGAATACCCTTCTTGTTAAGGGGGAGTGTTGAAATATTGTAACTGCAAAGTGTATTCTATTTATTATTGATTTATTATTCATTAGATCAATCCCCTTTTTTGGATTGATCATGTCAGGATTTGTACTTGATAAAATCACCTTTTGTGGATTGGTCAAACCCTAATTATATTATGCTAATTAAGAATTCGGCCCCAGGCCTAATTAAAGTGGTTTTAACCACTAAGAAGAGAAGTCGGCCCTGCCCAGTGAAGAGATATCTTTCCAGTGCCTGCCAACTAGTATAAATAAAGGAGGCCAGCGCCTCATTATCTAGCTCACTCATTCACTTATAAAGTGTGCAAGTTTGGTAGATGAAGTTGGGAGAAGAAGGAAGAGAGAGGCACATTGCTCAGTGTTGGATATTCTCTAGTGTTTTGGTTTATTGTCTTGGCATTGTATTGGCTATCTATATAAAGGAATTTTTTGTTGGGTTTTCTCCTCCATGAGGGTTTCCCGAGACAAATGTTGTGTATATTGTGATTGTGTTTCTCTCAGTGATCCTACCTATTGTATTTTTATCTATTAAATTGAAAATAAACCTAATAATAGCTCAAAACTTAACAAGAATGGAGGTCAAAAGGTCCTGGAACCTATGAAGGTTGTTGTGTAGTTTGGAGAGATTTAAGCTCTGGGGAATGCTGATGTTTTACTTATACAACTAGAAATTATGGTTCTTCTTTATTATTACAATCATTTATCACATTAGATCCATAAATAAAATCACTGAAAGAGAGACAATAAAAAAAACAATAGAGACACACAGATTATCCTGGGAAACCCTCATGGGGGAGAAAACCCAACAAAAACTTCCTCAATATAGATAGACCAAAGACTGAACAAAAAATCCTCCTCTACTCCTTCACTAGGAAGAGTAACGCACCACTTAACCAAGGAATACCAATATATAGACCAAAACCCTCCTTGAGGTCACCCCCAGTTGCAATAGTTTCTCCTCCAAGACTTGCGCACTACAGAGACGGTTGGTGAGTGTGTGTCCAAATGAGGCACTGGCCTCTAATATAAATAGTGGTCTGGCCAGCCTATAATTATGTCTAGGCCAACCTGTCACTTTAACCTCTTAATTTACAATTAAATGTCAAGGCACAATAGAAACGACTTTTACTAAGGCACAATAGGGCCTAATTAAATATAATATAATAATATTATTCAAATCTCTCTCGGGAAGAATATTCTTCAAAGTTACAATATTATTATACTGACGACATCAATAACAACTGGACTCAATACATCATCAAGAGGAGGGGACATCGTCATCAACATCACAAACACTATTGATCATATCTATATGTCATCAAAAGTTTTTCTCATCATCAACATTAGTCGAAATTGAACATCATCACCATCTGTAGCGCAAAGCTAGAGTAACATCATCATCATCAACAACATGAAGTTGGAACATCAACATCGACAACATGAAGATGGAATAACACCATCATCATAAACATCATGAAGCTGGAACATCAACATCATCAACAACATGAAGTTGGAACATCAACATCAACAAGACAAAGCTGGAACATCAACATCTATGTGTGGCAACAGAATGAGGTAGGTGCATCAACAACATCTATGGTACTCTGACAGACTGTCCTTATCGAAACTTCATGATCTACAGAGGAATCATAAGATTCCATAGGATATAGAATCCTAAGTGAGCTACCACGTGGTACTCTGACAGACCATCCTTATCGGACCTTCGAGATCTGCCAAGAATCATAAAATTATCTAGGATATAAAATCCTAACTGAGCTACCACTATTGACCATAGTTGGCATATACATGCACATGTACTCTGAAAGACTGTCCTTACCGGACCTTCATGATCTACCTAGGGATGATCAGTCCCCTAGGATATAAAATCCTAACTGAGCTACCCATTGTTGGTAAGGATACCATAGTATCATCAACGTCACTCCCCCTTCCGAGGGAGGTCTTTTCAGACTACACCAAGCTTGTCTCGGAAGTACTCAAACTTCACACGATACAAAGGCTTAGTCAACACATATGCAACCTGCTCATTTGTGCCAACATGTTGGAGATTTACAACTCCCTTCTCTACCATGTCACACATGTAGTGATACTAGATCTGTATGTGCTTCGTCTTATCATGGAACACTCGGTTCTCTGTCATATTTATGCAAATCTGGTTATCACATAGAATCATGGTAGCTTCCATCTTTAGATCGAACAGACCTGTTAATAACTTATGAATCCATATGGCTTCACAACTGGCGGAGCATGATGAGATGTAATCTGCTTCTTCCATACTGAGAGCAATACTTGATAGCTTCCTAGTTTTCCATGAAGTCATGGCTGACCCTAAACTGAAACAACATCCTGGAGTGTTTTTTTTTTTTTGTCTAAAGCCCTTCCAGCCCAACCTGAATCAGTATAGCCATACTGTTAAGAACCAAACATCAATATAGCATGGAAAAACCTCAGGAAAAGTACTCAATGCCTTGAAATAGAGATAATTTCAGATAATAAGCCTCTTCGAGGGGGCAACCTCCTTTTACCCCACTTAAATTTTCAAGTACAAGATGATTCAAAATGAAAATGTCTCCTTGGTATATATAGGAGACTAGGAGGTATAATTACAACTAA
>ML781117.1:171742-269505 GCA_009831015.1 Picea engelmannii | reverse complement strand
TGATTCACCTTCCTTGTGTCCTCATCATGAATTTCATGGGATGCATTTTCACTTTTGGGTGTCTTCTCTGTTACAAAATTTTTCATTACTTCCATGATCTTAGCTTCCATTGAATCCATCTTAGTATCCAACTTAGCTTCCATCGAATCCATCATCTCTTGTAGTTCATCTTTGGTTACTGTCTTCTTTTGTAAATCATTTATGTCCCTACGCATTTCTTCACCTTCATCAAGAGTCCAATTAGGATTTTCTGGAGGCTTATTTGGTGTAGACGGTCCCTTTTTGGGTGGCATGTTGGCCAAATATCACTTTTGAGTCTTGATTTTGAGGTGGTTCTGCTAGACAATATTTATTATGTTCTATCTCCCAAGTTTCGGCCCTTCTGAGTATGAAAATTTCTTTTAGGTAGTTCTCTGATATTTCTTCTCTGCAATGCCATAGGTCTGATCAAAATTGGATGTGCCAAGTGGAATTTACGGTAACTTCCTCACAACTTGCCGATTTTTGGCCTTTCTAGGAGATATCACTTGTATAGAATGGCCCGCACAAAATGATTGATATAAAATTCTGAAACTCGCACCCAAAATACTAGAGACTGTCCACGATCCAATGCAACCAGTCCCACTCAATTTGGATACTCTAGCAATAAGTTATGCTTGTTTTACTTGGAACACCTTCTTGAGACTAGTCAATAGGACTAGTCAGATACCCTATCTTACACAAGGTGTATATACAAATTTAAGATGACCCAGAAGCTTCAATTTTTACCATAGATACCTTAGTAATTTCTATAAATGTCCTCCGGATTTCAGG
The DNA here is from genome assembly GCA_009831015.1 of Picea engelmannii. Lineage (NCBI taxonomy): Eukaryota > Viridiplantae > Streptophyta > Pinopsida > Pinales > Pinaceae > Picea > Picea engelmannii. The sequence goes on along the minus strand of ML781117.1, from coordinate 268,692 downwards.
GTCTGAAACGTTACATGAAAAATTTTATAGCGAAAATTCTGCAATGACTCATTTCAGGATGATTCCAGAACCCTATCTTGTACAGGCTGTATCTCCGAAAGTATAAGGCCTCAGGAGATGAATTTTGGACCCAACATACCTTGATCCGTCTACTAAATACCCTCCAAGCGGTTCCTTCGAAAACGTTGTAGAAAAATAGTTATAGTGAAAATTCCACGGTGTCTCATATGTAGCAGCGAAACCCCAAGACCTTGAGCTCTGATACCATATGTTAAGAACCAAACATCAATATAGCATGGAAAAACCTCAGGAAAAGTACTCAATGCCTTGAAATAGATATAATTTTAGATAATAAGCCTCTTCTAGGGGGCAACCTCCTTTTACCCCACTTAAATGTTCAAGTACAAGATGATTCAAAATGAAAATGTCTCCTTGGTATATATAGGAGACTAGGAGGTATAATTACAACTAATGGCCTAAAGCCGACCTAAATAAAATAACATTACTAATCTAATATTCCCCAATTAAGGGTTAATGAGCAAGCTGACATAAATAAAATAACATTACTAATCTAATATGCCCCAATTAAGGGTTAATGAGCCAATATTAGGGCTTAACACATACATTCTAAAGTCATGATCTCCAGTATAAAAGAGACCATAATCCAACATACCCTTAAGGTATCTCATAACATGATTTGCATCTACAAGGTGAAAATGTATGGGCTCCACCAGATACTGACTCAAGGTGTTCACATCAAAGCATATATCTGGTCTGGTATTCGTCAGATACATCAATGAACCAATCATATGTTTGTATAGAGTATGAGCCAATAAATTCATATTGGTCTCCATAGGAGTGGACATGGTTATGTATCCCATCACATCGAATCTCTTCAGAATTTTCACAACATACTTTCCTTGAATAAGGAAAATCTCTTCTGGGATTTTCCATACTTCAAGACCTAAGAAATAGTGCATCAGGCCTAGGTCCTCATTTCAAATTCAGTGGCAAGCTTCTTCTTACAATCTGTGATGAGATTTTCTTCATATGTCAAGAATAAGTCATCCACATATAGAAGCAATATAACTGGTCCATTATTCTCAATCTTGAAGTAAAGGTTTGGATCAACTTTACTCTTGGTAAAGCCCAAGCTCATAAAAAAAACTATCAATCTTGCCATACCAAGCTCTTGGAGCTTTATTCAACTTGTAGACATGATTCTTCATGTCCTGTACTTCGAAACCAAATCTTCACATCACATTGTACCAACTTGGTACACTTGTTCAGTTGCAACTCAATCTGCATAATCATGTGTTTGTTTTATGTGCTTTTTGCAAAGCACTATTTGTCTCACTTCCTGAGAGTAGTTCCTCTACTTTTTCTGCAATTGTTCCTTCTGGAACCGGGACTCTGCACCTGCAGCTTCTATTTCTGAAACTGAGAATGACTGCTCCATTGTCATTGTAGTTGATGAACTATGAGAGTATCTCCTCTACTCCATCACAACAACAACTTCATCTGAAACTGAGAGAGGCTTAATGACTAACATTGATGGTAACTTATCCTCTTTCTCTGGAGGTAACTCATTCTTCTATTTTAGTCATGTCTTCATGGACCAACTAATTTACTGCACTAACTGGCACTATAGATAACTCAATATCAAATACAGGGGTTTTCATACCTACTCCCTCTGAATCTCATATTGTGTCGGCTTATTTTAAGGAATCATGTTTGTTCTATATATACTTCTTATGATTACTGGAGAAACTATCTCTTCATAGTCTTCTCCCTCTTGCTAAGAGAATCCTCTGAAAAAAAATAAGGATTTGCACATATTTATACTATTATCTACAACATGCTTGATCTGTTAGATCAATCTTGGAAGTCACCACTGACTTCCCTTTTGGTCTCAAGGAAAAAACCGTATCCCATTCCTTCTGACTGCCTTCCTCCTCTATCATTGAAACAAGGGTTTCTTCTCAAGATATTTCATGTCTCCTAGAGGTATTTGAAGCTATGATATATACTTCTAAACTCATGGCATATGTATGCCAGTCCTAGAAGATGTCTCTATTTCCCATCTGATCCTTTCTGAGATCAACGTTACTTTGAGTCTTGATTTCTTCTGAGTCAACAAAAACTTCATAGTCTCTACAAGATATACTTGGTGTTTGAATACCAAGTCTTAATATGAAAAGTTGAGTCAGACTTCAAACAAATTATACTTCCTATCAAGGTGGCTTCGTTATTCATTGACCAAGTCTACTCTGAGTACTATTCTAATGTTCGGTCACCTTTGGAGCCTTATGCTCCTTACAGTCAATCTCCATATGAGATACTATGTATCTAAAAAGTAGCTTCTTCTTATTTTTCTTCTTATTGAGTACATGTATGTATACGATCATGTATACAACTTAGATAGTCTGCTGCAGGTCTCATATAATGTGTTTCCTCCTGCAACCATCACTATAGCTCCCTCAGGGTTATCACCTGTGACCTGCCCGGTACAAGAACAACAAGGAAGAAAAAACAGCCAAGAATAATACACTTTATAATAATAATAATAAAATAGAGAGAATAGTCATCACGATATCTCCTTTAGAGCTATAACTTGTGACCTGCCTGAAATAAGGGTAAAAAGTAAGAAATACAATAGTAAGGAATGAGAGAAACACTCTTCTAGTGTTGTGATCAATCATTCCTCCATGGTAACTTGGAAACAAAACAAGAAGTTTCTCCTAAAGGAGATGTTAGTTATATCTAATAAATGATTATAGTAAGCATTTATCTCAATAGTGCTCACATGCTACCAAGTATTCAATCATAAAAATTTTCAAAGATTGCTATCACAACTATAGTGTTTAGAAGTTATCAAACTTGATATGTGTAAATTTGAATCTTATCAATTTAATCAGTCAAACCTGGAACCTAGAGTCTTGTCCTCAAGAATGAATGTGTTGTTTTTCTTTCGAGTCTCCTTCACTCAAGATGATAAGTATTTTCTTCAAATTGTCCTATGTACTGAGACAATATGCTATCTTGACATAAATTTGAGTTAGGGAATAAACTCTATAATCTTAACTTTAATCAATCTAATACTTTGACTTTAATTTTGACCAATGGTTAGTATGATAACTTCAACGGATAAAAAATGCAATCTGGATATTCATAATGTTACAATAATTCCATAACAAGTAGAGGCATATCAAAGTAATAAAAAATGGGGTGAATAGTTCCTCTGAATGTGTTGGATCTGAGAACCTTCTGGATCTACAATTATTGTTTAGACAAAAGATCCTTTCTCCTACAAATACCCTTTAGAATAATGATACAGTTTGAAAATATGTAAGTACATACCTTTGAAAGTATCGATAGGTAGTGGCACCATCCGACAACAACAAAAAGAAATAATGAACCTTTAAAGCTTCAAAGGTGATTCAACTTATAACTTAAAGTTAGTTGGAGATTTTCTAGGGTAAGGAACACTAGGAGAATAAAAATCAGTCCCAATACTTCACAAAAAATTTCACTACAACTGGTACTGCAACTGGTGTTGGAATTGCAAATGGTGCTGCAAATGGCATGAAGGAATTGGCACTGCAACTACAACTGATATGAAACTACAACTACAACTGGTACTACAACTACAAATACAACTGCAACTGGTACTACAACTGCAACTTAGGGTTTTATGAGGAAACCCTATTTTCTCAAACTTCAATTTTCAAAATTCTGATCCAGGGAATAGATGCTCCCTCATAGGATGAGTTCCTAGACATGGTTACCTCCCCTAACATCCTCCTTAAATAGGGAAAACGTCACACTTAGGGTTTTTTAGTGTCCTATAATTTTCTCAAGGGTCAAAATCGAGTATTTGGCATATATTAGGATGTTGAAGAAAATGGTGTTTGAAAGGGTAATGAAGTGGTCCTAGGGATGCTTATCATCATCTCAAGTGTCAAAATATCAATCAGTGACCTTCAACCATCAATCAAATCCAAACAATGGAATAAAATGTCAAAAGGAAACTCACTTCGCAAGTTCGCTACGCAAGTTCGATGTGCAAGTTCTCGTAATGACTGTTTTTGTAGTCAAATTTAAACTCATTTTTTGACCACATGGAAAGGATTATTTGAAAACTAAAAGAGGATTTTGTCAAGAATGAGCCCATTCAAAAAAACCTCTCTCAATTTGTTCAAATATATCATGGTTTGGAATATTCAAATGGATCCTTACAACCTATTTTTCGGATTTAAACATTTAATGATTTCTTGTTTTAGTCATTATCTTTGGGCACGTATCTCGAGACTCTGGAGAGGAATTTTAAAAAAATGAAATATGATTGTCACAAAAAAATCCATTCACAAAAACCTCTCTCATTTTCTTCACAAGTATCATGTTTTGGAATATTCAAATGGATCTTTACATTCTATTTTCTAGAAAATTGATTCCTATTTCCAAGCAAGCAGTTCTAAACGTGTTGCTACAATTTTGTAACAAGATCCAAATTTGGGAAGGAGTTGAGCTTGAAATCCTCATATTGGGGACGATTCGTTTCTATATATATTTTTAATTTTTATTGACTAAAGGGGTTGGCAGAAGCGTAGAGGACATTTGTCTTGAACATTTTGTAATTTTTCTGAAGTTTAATGAAATATTAGTGTAGAAGTACAATGCTATTCATACCAGAGATTCTTGTGGTGGTGATATGAAGTGTGTGTTTCCCTCTCATGTATGTATTTCCTGTGTTCTTTTCTCATTTCATCTGCAACCTTTATATGCTTAAATCATAAATCTAATGGTCCGGAATTCATCTGATATTGATGCTTTAGATTCAAGAAATTTAAGTACTATTATCTCTTCTTAACCCAATCAGAATTCATCTCAGTTGGTGCTCTGAATGCAGTTAATTGTTTTATTTTTCTTCCATCATACAATAGCAATATTTAAACTGAAATATTATCACCTATATAGCCTCTTCTTCCTTGATAGTTCTACCACCAGTCACTGATAGTTCCATTTGCTTCAAAATTGACTCCATGCCCAATGCATTTCTCTCTCTGCTCTGCCACCACATCTTAAAACCTTATTTCTATTTTAGGTCTCACCACTGAGCCTAATTTACATTGAGAGAGCCCTCTCTGGTTTGGAAAGGACAGATTCCAATCCCAAAGTGGTCTGTGGTTACCTTTGTGGTTTCCCTCTCGTAACTAAGGGAAATTACAGAGTGATAACATTTTGGTGTTGTTGTCGGGGAACATAAGTGAAATTTTCCCTGGGATAAATGACAAAGTTCAGATTTGAGTATTGATGGTGAACAATAGTCGGACACAGAAAGGTTTACATCATTCACCTAGCGACTCCATTTTCAAGAATCTAGAGTTCATAATTTTCATGGCGACTCCACTGTCCAAAGACTCAGTATCCTAAATACTTTCTCGGTGACTCCACTGCTTCAATATGGATCAAATATCTGCAAGGTATGATCCAATTAATCACTCTCACATTCCTGGTTTTCCAAACGGAATTCCTTGCATAGATTGGCAAACATATATGCCTAGATTCATAGATTGAAAAGGAGACGATGATTATCTTCACTTGGTTAAATTTCATATGCATGTGCATAAGCTAAAGGTTCAATTTCATGAAGACTGCTTGATGAATATGTGCATGGTCACCTTGGAGGGAAAGGAAAAACAATGGTATGAAAATTTACTATCTGCAAGTCTTTATTCATTACAAGATTTTCATACAATATTTTTTGAAAATTATAAAAGATCATATCCATCATTGTTATTGGTTCAATATTGTTGTCATCATTTTGAAATTTTTATTCAAAACTTGGAGAATGATTATGAAGATGATGAGTTCATGGATGAGGAAATTTTAGAGGCCATTTATGAAAATCGTTTTCAACATCAAGAACAAATATTAGAGCATAATCGTTACGGAGATAATTTGATTTTCAGAAAACATTATCTTCCCCTTTGACTGAAGGTGAAACTGATCAAAATTTTAATGATGAAAGCCATGTTCTATCTCTTGAATTTGATGAAACTTTGCAGCAGCCTTTCCGGTATTCATGTGATCGAGAGTATGAGGATAGCCATTAATATGTTTCTTGAGATTATGCACTTTCAGAATCTTTGTTTCAAGAAATGGTTAGTGAAAATCATATTTATAAATTTGCATCTATAGAAACTTTAGACAACAAGCCATCATATGACATAGAATTTCAGGAAATGAATGCATCAACCTATCACATTTGTATCACAGATTCACAATGGTAAGAGAATAATGTGCATGAATTTGTTTGTCTTAGTTTTCCTGAATATCAAGATGACAATCCTATTGATATCCATGAAGGGTCATTCATGGACATTTTTGCAATTGATGATGTGGCTGTCTCAATTAAAGATTTTCAAGAACACACTATTCTTTTCCCTGATGCGAATGATAAGCTTGATGAAGAGATTTTTTTTTTTTTCATTATGAAAAGGATCTTGCGTTGGATGACATAGAACAATTAGCAACTGTAAACAAAGGGAATGCTTGTCCTTTTGTTGACCTTCAAGATAGGGTAATGTATCATGATTTTGAAGATTCTTTTGTAGTTCTGTTGGAATCATCAAGGAAAGTAAATTTTGCATATTTCATAAAATTTGAAGTTGGATTTAGATTTCATATTGAGTTTCCATATTTTAATCTTTTCTTTCGTTTTGGAGAGAATCAAAGAAAAGGCCAGTCAAGTATCCATTTGTTTGATTGGTTACATTGGAAATATGAGATCACTTGAATTCAACGGTTGCCTCAACTGATTAGAGTAGGATTTTTTTTCTAATAATCTTGTTGGGAAAACATTTGTTTCAATTTGGATTCTAGAAGTATGGTTTTAAATGTGTGCATAGTTTCAGTGTACAGTTTTGGTTTTCAGAGTGGGTTTGATTTTAGTTGGAGAAGGACACATGTCAATTTCCAGGTTGGGAACAACCCAATGGATGAAGGAACTAGTCGGCGAGTTATTTTCTGTTTCATGGGTAGGAAAACATCCCCATTGGATCCAATGTTAGTGTCCTATAATTTGCTCAAGGGTCAAAATCGAGTATTTGACATATATTAGGATGTTGAAGAAAATGGTGTTTGAAAGGGAAATGAAGTGGTCCTAGGGATTCTTATCATCATATCAAGTGTCAAAATATCAATTAGTGACCTTCAACCATCAATCAAATCCAAACAATAGAAGAAAATGTGAAAAGGAAATTCACTCCGCAAGTTCGCTACGCACGTTCGTTGTGCAAGTTTTGGAAATGACTATTTTTGCAGTCAACTTCAAACTCATTTTCTGACCAAATGGAAATGAATATTTTAAAACTGAAATATGATTTTGTCAAGAACACAACCATTCACAAAAACCTCTCTCTGTTTCTTCACAGGTGTCAGGGTTTGGAATATTCGAATGGATCTTTACAACCAATTTTTCAGATTTAAACATTTAAGGATTTCCTGTTTTAGTCATTATCTTTGGGCATGTATCTTGAGACTCTAAAGAGTATTTTTCAAAAACTAAAAGAGTGTTTTTTCAAGAATAATACCATTCACAAAAACCTCTCTCATTTTCTTCATAAATGTCATGATTTGGATTATTCAAATGGATCTTTACAGTCTATTTTCCATAAAATTGATTTCTATTTCCTAGCAAGCAATTCTAAACGTGTTGCTATAATTTTGTAACCAAATCCAACTTTTGGAAGGAGTTGAGATCGAACTCCTCAGCTTGGGGAAGAGTATTTTCTATATATATTTGTAATTTTTATTGACTAAAGGGGTTGGTAGAAGCATAGAGGACATTTGTCTTGAACATTTTGTAATTTTTCTGAAGTTTAATCAAATATTAGTGCAGAAGTAGAATGATATTCATACCATTTTGTCTGCAAACTTTATATGCTTAAATCAGAAAGCGAATGGTCTAGAATTCATCTGATATTCATGCTTTAGATTCAAGCAATTTAATTATTGTTATATCTTCTTAACCCAATCAGAAGTCATCTCAGCTAGTGCTCTGAATGTGGTTAATTTTTTTCTCTTTATTCCATCATAGAATAGCAATATTTAAATTGAAAGATTATCACCTATATAGCCTTTGATTCCTTTATATTTCCACCACAAGTTACTGATAGTTCCATTTTATTCAAATTTGACTCAATTCCCAATGGATTTCTCTCTCTTCTCTTCCACCACATCTTAAAACCTTATTTCTATTTCAAATCTAGCCACTAAGCCTAATTTACATTGAGAGAGCCCTATATGGTTTGGAAAGGATAGATTCCAAGCCCAAAGTGGTCTGTGGTTACCTCCATGGTTTCCCTCCTGCATCCAAGGGAAATTACAGATTGATTTTATGGTTTATGCAGAAACCCTAATTCTGCAACAACTGTAATACTGAAAATTGGATTGTGAGTTGGTCTCTTTTAGGCCCTCTCTGATACCATGTTGATTTTTTACTTATACAACTAGCAATTACAATTATTTATTATTACAATCATTTAGCACATTATCTGCATAAATATGATCATTGAAAGAGATACAATCACAAAAACAATAGAGACACACAAATTATCCTAGGAAACCCTCATGGGGGAGAAAACCCAACAAAAACTTCCTCAATATAGATAGACCAAAGATCGAACAAAATATCCTCCTCTACTTCTTCACTAGGAAGAGTAGCCCACCACTTAACCAAGGAATAACAAAAAATAGACCGAAACCCTCCTTGATGTCACCCCCAGTTGCAATAGTTTCTCCTCCAAGACTTGCGCACTGCAGGGTCGGTTGGTGAGTATGTGTCCAAATGAGGCACTGATCTCTCTTATAAATAGTGGTCTGGCCAACCTATAATTAGGTCTGGGCCAACCTGTCACTTTAACATCTTAATTTACAATTAAATGTCAAGGCACAATATGGTCAAATTTTACTAAGGCACAATAGGGCCTAATTAAATATAATATAATAATATTATTCAACTCTCTCTCAGGTAGAATATTCTTCGAAGTTACAATATTTCAACAGGGAAAACCTCCTTATTTGAAAGGAAATCCTAGAGACCCTGCAGAATCTCCACCAGGATAGGAAAAGAGTACTTAGTTTTTTTGAGTAAGGTTTGGAGTCCTTGAAGGTTGGTAAATTTAGAGAGAACTAGGAGAAAATGCCTAATTGGATAAGTCTTGAATTAGAATTATATCCTGGAGAAAACCATGTTTTAAGCATGAAGTAATCACAACCATCGAACAGATATATTGATGAGATCCTGACCCTTCATCGGAGGGAATAGCTATTGGATTTCCTGGGAATATGGATGCGAATGACTCTCATGGAATATCCTTCGAGTTAATGGGATCCATTGTATCCATCGAAGAAAGACCTCGATGGATCCTGGACCATATATATCATTCTCAATATGGTCGAAGTGTGTGGTCGTCGGAGTATCAATGTGAAATATTAACGAGAGACTCCGACAAGGAATACTCCAAATTATTAAATGTCCTAGATACATCAGAGGATTTACCCTAGTCATTGGATTAGGAAGACCTGCCTTGATCCAAAGGAGAAGAGGAGGATGAAATCACCTAACCAATGCACAGTGGACAAGCATCAGTACCTGGTTGGATGTTCCAAGTGCTCAACAATGACGTGTATTCCATGTCGGTCCACGTGGGTGGTCCATGTTTCAAGCGATGATTGAGCCACATGTCAAGGTAAATTGGCACTTTGAGGAAGAAAAATGTGAAGTGGTCTAAGTTTCATGTTTCAAGCCAACTGGAAGAGTTGGGTAGGGCTAGAGTCTTGGGTTCCAACTTAGACGTCATGTGGGGTCGCTCTTAAGCAAAGCTAAGGGGGAGAGTGACATCATGTTGACGATGAACTCCAACGAGTCTAGATGTTGACATGTGTCAACCTTTGATTTGAAGGAAGGATCGAGAGTGAGTCTCTATTGGTTTGTAACTTGGGACGGGTGTCTTAAATCTAAACCATCAGATCCACTATATTGAGAGATCTCAATCGTCCATCGAAGGGGTGTTGGTCAAAGTAAGTTGTGGTCCCATAGGAGATACACTCTGAAGGAGAGAATCTGAGAGGTGATTTGGGTCGTTGATCGGTGAAGAGGAAAGATTCAATATCAGTTGTCAATTCGTTGTGGGCCCTACCATTTCATTTGGTGAGTATTGAAAAAGGGGAGTGAAATCAGGGTGACAAAGGTGCTAGCCTAGTGGTTAGTATTTCATGGGGAGGAAAAGTGGAAACACTTGAATGGACGAGTCGAGTGTTGTATGATGATGTGTATGGCATGTCAAGCCCGCGTGGAGGTCCATGCATAAAGCAATGGTTATGCCACTTGTCATGGTCCTTTGACATATTGAGGGGGTGGTCGTGACATGATATGAGTGTCGCGTGTCTCACCAGTGTGGCAGCCAACATGTCCCAAAGGAAAATAGGTGTTGGCACCTAGTTTTTCAAGAGGATGAGGATTGGCCCTGTTGGGATCAGAACCTTGGCTAGTTGCCATTGATTGTCGAATGTTGGATTTGAGGGTGGACATATCTCCATCGTTGATCAGAGGGTACTGTCGTCAGGGAATCGAAGTGCAGGGTTTCTATAGGACTTCGATGGAGGGACCCTGAGAGGTGAGTCAGGTCATAGATCGATGAATATGTGATATTCAATATTAGTCATTGATTCATCATAGGTCCCGCCTAATTTATTAACATGTGAATGAGGAGGATGGAATTAAATGTTGTGCTAGTAGAGACTCCAAAGTAATTGGATTCATTGATATTCTACCTCGAGAATTGTCTGATATGGTGGAGTATGCATGGTCAGAGTATGTCCTTGAAGTGGTTTCTAAAGCGGAGTAACCAGACACTTCAATAATTACTAGTCTGAAGTGCTACAAATCATTGATATAATAGTGGGAGCTAGTGTAGGTTGTTGATTTGGTGAGCTAGGAATGATGGGACAAGTGTTAGGTGCCACTTCAAAGCCACATCAAATTGTGTAAGTGATAGGGTACCATGTGGATATGAGGTGGGACTGATGTAAGAAAGTACATGAACTTTAAGGGGTTGTAAATTTTGATCCAAATCGTGGTTTTGAGCATGGCAACAGTTGTTGGAAAGATATTAATGAGAAGAAGACAATGGTGCCCTCACATTGAGGATTTGAGACGATTGAGGGAAAGAGAAATTTTAATACCCCATCTCTTAAAAAGGTACTTAGGGGGTTGAGTGTCTTACAATTTGTATTTTTTGATACTTGTATTCTTTCCAACCGATGAGCGGGACAACCAAGATAAGTATCCCAAAATTTCGATAGAGTCAGGTCATCCATCTCATGGAAGTAATATGGAAGTAATTTTAACAATCCCTATAGCAAAGAGGGAGAAGCATGTGAAGAATATATTAAATATAAATCCAAGAAGCATGTGAAAAATATATTGAACGTGGAGCCGACCAGTGGATAAAATGATCAAAAGTCGAAACCATTCGATTGCAAAAAACTGACTACCCAATTGACTTTGACTTGTTAGAGTATTCAACATCGATGAAAAAAAAATCGACATATGTGGGGAATGTTATTCTATATGACTATATATGCACAATGATATCTAATTATCCCAGTCCCAAGATACTCAAAGAGGTTGCTGAAATAACATCCATATTTAAAGAGTGGCAAAATCAATTTGAAATATATGGGTTATGTACATCACTGAAGCATGCATATGAATTTGATCTACAGTTTAAAAAGGTATGGAGTATGAATATTATATGCCATGAAGTCAATGTAATATACCAGACTAGTTGAGTCTTGAACCATAATAGAATTACATGAAGGTGAAGTTTAATTTGAGTTGATAGGTTGAGTCGATTCTATAGTCTGGGCATTTGAGTCCGAATCGAATATGAGTCTGTTTGAGTTTTAATCCATTTTGATCGAAAATAAATATGTATGCATCAATTGAGTCATATTTGTTGAAAAATCTGAGGCAAAGAAGAAACGAGGGGGTTAAACGTGCATATTCTTCAAAGGAAGGAAACACTAAACACTTGAATGAAAGATTGAGCATTAATCGCAACAGCGAATTGAGCGGAACACTTGTAAAGAGAATTCATAATGAGCATTGAACATAAAAATTCTGCAACAATTCAAGGCATTCAAGCAAGTGACATTAGACGACATGGGAAGAGTTTAATGAAAATATGATGATACAAGAATATTCTAAGTGATTAAGCCCCTTGGTAGAAGAGTTACATAACAGTTCCTCGGGTCGTGAAAAATAAAGCAGAGGAATGGTAGGATTGGAAGATGCCCCAGACCCTTGTTGATCCCATGAAAAGAGCCCCTAGGAGTGGTAGTTTGTTGGAGAATACCTAGAGAGCACCTAGACGGCTCCTGGGAGGAATCCAAGCTTGAAAATGAGTATGGAAGTCGGTGGCACCCAATAAGTATCGAAAAAGTTGATTATATGGAGATCAAGGAGTCAAGATATGTGATATGAAGTCATTTATATCCATTGGAAACCAGTCACAATAAACCTTGTATACATGTATCTTCCTATACAACTGGTGGTTGTTGTGGCTGATTTATCTATGCAGACTGGTATGCATGGTTAATGCACAATAAGGGTACCTCTGCAAGAGTATATACCTAGGATGTTTTTTCACACTTTCTCGGGATGAGAAAGGATTTGAGTGTGGGAGAGATGTTAAGGGGGGCCTCTCAAGCCTCATAAATGTAATCATACCTATGAATGTAATACAAGCTAAAGTAGATAAATATATGTGTATAACAGATAAATGGATTAAATGGGTGATTAATTGGAGCGGGTGCAACCACTCCAACCATCAATATCGTTGTATAAATACCTATCAAAGCATGAATAAATATGGTAGAACGTTCTCCCCAATATATTTGTATGGTCTCATGAGTTCATGTCACAATTTAGTCTCTCATATGAATGTTGTTTGGAAGCACAACCTTCCAATAGCCCCCAATCAATAAGATTCAACCTCTCATAGGATGATTCGACCTCCAAAGATATAAGGCACCTCCATCCAACAAATAACTCAACCCTTGACAAGACAGTTGGACCAACAATAGGGAAACTTGGCCCCTGTAACAAGATTTCAATTCCCCTGCTAAGATAACTCGATCTCCATCCAAACAACTCGACCTCTACTCCACAAATAAACCTCTAGAAGTGTAACTCAACCTGCACAAGAAGAAATATGTTTTCTCTAAACCCCAGACTGTTGCAAAGGATGAATCAACCTCCTCAAAGATGAATACAAATGGAAGATATGAATGAACTCCCCTCTTGATGGATAGTGTGGAATCTTTCACCACTTAATCCTGATCAACTAGGGCAGACTTTTTCACCACTGAAACCAATCGAAACAAGGGTTTCACTCCAAAACCCAAAGGCTCCAAGATCTCTCCAAATATTAGTAATAATCATCAACATAATGAGAGAATGATCTCTCATATTTCTTTTATCCCTCTCACCTTTTTGCTGACCCTTTTACCTTTTTGGTTGACCCTTTTACCTTTTTATCTTCACTTAAGTGATTAAAGTGAATTTATAAGGTTTTATTCACTTTATTATTCAAGTCACTTTTTAATTACTCAATGTCACTTTATAATGTATCTTTTTTCTCCAAATGACATCCAATAATTAATCTATTAATCCAATTTTTAATTGACTATGGCCTACAAGAATCAAATAGACCACTAAGTCAACCTCCTAGAGTGATCATTTGGAAAGGGACATTACAGTCCTCCCCTCCCGATATTTATTGTCCTTAAGCAATGCCAACATAACCATACGAACAATAGAAAGAGCCCAATTGAAACTAAGAATGACCCCAGGGTCCTAAACCAATTTGAAATACGTGGAGCTCCCACTTCTCACAATATTGTCCTACAAGGTACTAACAAGAGAGGTGTTTTAAAGGCCACCACTCAAAAGAGAAATCAGATATTGTAAAGACTCAACCCACCCCTCATAGAATCACCTTCTTAAGAAGCCAAGCTAATGCACTATAGGAATTAACTTTTGATAATAAAAACTGGCTCTCCCATATATACCAGTTGTCAAATTGTCAAACCATGAAGTCTCAAGGTCCCATGCTATCCCTAGAAATGACCCACCATTTTGACATTGTGAAACTATGATAATACATATCTGGCCCTCATGCCTAGACTGCATTCGCCACTCCTGGAACCCCAAGTTGTAATTCCTAGAAGAATCATCCCCACTGTCAAGTATCACATCCTGCAAATGTATCTCAATGAAGTCAAATTTTACAAGTCCACTATCATACCCAATCCTGGGCGTCAACAAAGAAAATATGTTTTGACATATAGAATGCACCCTAGCATATCCTGTCAAGGCATACCAAAAATGAAACATACCAATCAGATGAGTTCCTGAAACCCACAACCAAACTAGTATTCCGCCATCCCTCAAAATAATCGACTCCCGCTGTGCTATGTTGATAACCATTGGAATCCAAATATGCCAAGTCTTGAATTCCTATGTTTGTATGAATCCAATTGATGGAAAAAAATTACTAGGATTCAACTCTATGCTTTATAATATGAAGAACTCTTTCCAAAATGTACTGAAAAATTTGTTGTCTCAATCATTGCCAGTGTACCTAGGAAACCCATGGAGTCTAAAAAACTCCTTGAAAAATAATTTTGTTTCCTTCGGTGCCTCAGAATATGATGGATTAAAAAATAAATGTGCCAAATTGGCCCACCAATGATCAATTATATAAATACAATCCCTTCCATACACCTATGGTAGAACTCTCATGAAATATGTCAACGCAATCTCCCACTTCTGTTATGGAATGAGTATAGGTTGTGGTAATACTGTTGGATGGGTATGTTCTGACTTGTTCTGCTGACAATTCATGCACTCACTCGCATGTCTCGATACATCATCCTCAAATCCCTCCCATGAGAACCTCTCTTTGATCTACTGGTAATTCTTGAAGTACCGAGGATTCCCTACCAAGGATGTATCATGTATATCCCTCATGATATCTTCCCTAAGTGTAGACTCAGGGACTAAGTATATGTTATACTTGTAGTAGATAATTTCATCCACCACTATGTACCTGTCATCATGAATGTGTCCATCCATCAACTCGCAATCAAACCGATCCTTGGAATATTCCACCAGAAGGTGGGACTTCTAATTAGTTGAAATCCCTGTGAGCCAATCCAACATGGCATGGATCTCCTCCTGATGTAGCTATACATCCTGCACACTAATCACATGGCCCAAATATAAACCCGTTGTCATGCCAAGCTCCTTATTCCTGACAATTTGATACCCTGATTGAAGATCAATCTTTGGAAAGTACTTTGTCTCATGCCTGAATATTCTCTCCATCCGTTGGGACGAAACAATCCTAAGAGCACCTCTAGTCATGCCCCTCAAAACCACCTTCCTACCATATGTTTCCCTGAACTCTATATTCATGGATTGGTAGTCAACAAAATTCTTTCCCAAGGAAACGAGCCATTGAACACCCAATATGATATTAGCATCTGGCAGCGCAACTACGTAAAAACCATTGGTCACCATGTATTTTCCCAATGCTACATCCAACTACAAAGTCTTTTGTGTGCATGGAATACTACACCCATTAGATGCCACTACATAAAACCTTTCAAGGTATACTATAGGAATTCCTCTCCTATTCACCAAGGACGAGTTAATGAAGTTGTGGGTTTCCCCACCATCAATCAGTACCGTGACACGCTACCCCCGTAATATCCCACAGACCATGAAGGTGTGAAATCTAGGGACATTTGACATAACTACAATAGTCACACACTTAGTCTCATCATGTTGTTTCTCCACACCCTTAGCATCTGCTTGTGGCTAATCATCATCTAAATTTTTATGCTTGTTTCCCTACTCATGTCCTGCCTCCTCTTCCTCATCACTATCATGAAGTACCTAAATGTAATGTACCTAACCCTTCCCCATGCACTTATGACCCAACTCCCAAGGTTCCTTACAGTTGTAGAAAATATTTTTCCTCCTTAATTCTCTCTGAGTCTCCTCATCCAATCTATCCTTACTCGACCATTCCT
This sequence comes from Picea engelmannii, assembly GCA_009831015.1. Lineage (NCBI taxonomy): Eukaryota > Viridiplantae > Streptophyta > Pinopsida > Pinales > Pinaceae > Picea > Picea engelmannii. Next base: position 252,522 of record ML781117.1, on the reverse strand, counting down.
TATGAAATGGATTCTTCTCTTTGTTCTTTTGAGGTATGAAAGGTTTAGAAGGATTTTTTTCTTGGGCATTGGATCCTCCATGTCATGCATCCTGATGATAGCATCATTTAGTGAAGTTGGCTTGAAGGCATTAACCCAACCTCGTAGGGGTTCAAAAAGTCCCTCAATAAACAACATAATCAACCTATGCTCGGATACATTCGTCACCGTGAGTTCAATCCTATGGAACTCTAAAATGTATGCATTTGGGGTACTTGTCTGTCTGATTTGTGCCAACTCCCTAAAATTTATCTATGGATCCTTCCTATCAAATCTATCCATCAACCTCTGAGTGAAATCCAAGTATGAAGTGATGCTACTATGTCCCAATGAAGCTAACCCATGGTACTGCCACTCGTGGGTCTCTCCATCCAAATGCAAGGTAGCATACTTGATGGCTTCTAACTTCGTCATGGGATTGAGTTGGAAGTATGTGTCCAACTTTTGAACCCACACCCTAGAAATGGATTTACTAGAGCCATCAAAGTAAGGAATGGACAACTTCCTAACTTTTCTCTGAAGCTCCCAATTTTGTGGGCCCCTGTTGAAATATCTAGGCCTATTCCTGTACTTGATAGTAAATAAATCATGTAAGGACATGGCTGCATAAAACTCATCACCAAGATCCTAATACTCCCTCAAAAAATATGTGAAATCCTCCCCTTTTCCTTGTTGCCCCTGACTTCCAGCTAGTTTTGCTTCCAAAAATTGAGGCATATTAGGTCTAGGATACACTCTACTAGTGGACCAAATGTGATACAGTGTAGGGACATGTGTATTTCTCCCATCCACATGGTTTCCATTGTTTCCATGCCTGCCATTAGTCCTTCCTGGACCATTATTACCTACATTGTTTAGGTTCCCCTAAGAATTGTTCACAATTTGGTTGAGAATTTCAACCATTTGTTGTTGCCCCCTTTCTAGGTTACCTTGTACCCTTACTATGTCATTATGTGCCCTTTCCAAGTAATTTAAAATGTGTATAGCATTTTCCTCTAGTTTCTCATTTCCGTCCCCCATGTCTTCCTCTTCTTCTAATTCTAAATGAAATATATTTTCAACTCCTCTATTCCTTCTTCTCTTGTATGTGATGTAATACTCTTCACCCAGAGTCATAAAAAAAACATGCAATACATAGGCTGGCAGGAACACTAGCTTGGATACCACTGTAATGTCCCTATCCTTATTGTTGGTATATGTTATGTGTTTTCTTAGTATTGTACTTTTGACAAACAATTTACCAAACCCCTGTTTACTCTCCTCCTACTATTGAAATATCTTTTGTGATAACTACTAGTGTATTCTATAGGTTTCTTTGGTTCGACACTTCCATCAAATACTTTGCTAACATGCTCATAGACCTCTATAAAACCCAATTTATTGGCTGCTATAGTATTTTAAGGAGATTTTTGGCTCATGTATTTTTTCAAACACTTTGGTTGTAAGCCCAATTCTATGGTAAAATACCCCTAACTGTTGTTGTTGTATTTTTGGGTGATTTCCTATTTCATGTCTTCCATCAAACACTTGGAAAACATGCCCGTTTTACATTCTAAAACCCTCTTGTCACTACTGTCATGAATTTGTGGTTGTTGGTTTGGTATCAATGTGAGTTTTCCATGGATAAATGAGAGTTTGGGTGCCAAATAGAATGTATATGTATAATGCATACAATTTATAACAACAAGATGGAAAGTAAAAGAACTTATATAAAAAGAAAGTTTAATACCAAAATCTAATCTAACTTATTATTGGTTGACCTATTACACAACTGAGCAAAATAGAGGTTCATATCAATTTCACAAGAAGAATATGACTACCATGAAATAAAAAAATGTCATCCACATGAAGTATGTTCCTTGTTGGAAGCAACTCATCCTCTCCACACTATAACATGGCCCCTCAAATGAACTACGACCCACACAAACGTAAACTCGGCCCAACAATACCAATACGTCCTCCTTAAGATGACTTCGACCCCTGCTTAAGAGAAATCCAGTCCATCATATGAATATTTGGCCCTCAAGGTAAGTATGGCTTCTCCCAACACAAATCAACCCCCTCAACATGAAACTCGGCCAGATCTAAGAGGTCACAGCCCTAGAAATGAACTCAGACTCCAATCAATAAGGTTCGACCTCTCTAAGGATGATTCGGCCCCAAAATATAGAAGGTGCCTCCCTTCAGAAAATAACTTGGCCCTTGACAAGAAATTTGGCACAACAATATGGAAACTCATCCCTTGTAACAATATTTTGGTTCCCCTGCCAAGAGAACTCGATCTCTATCCAAACAACTCGACCTCTACTCCACAAATCAACCTCTGAAAGTGTAACTCAACCTACACAAGAAGAAATATGTTTTCTCTAAACCCCGGACTATTGCAAAGGATGGATCAACCTCCTCAAATATGAATGAAAATGGAATATCTAAATGATCCCCCCTCCTAATGGCTTAGGTGGAATCTTTCACCACCAAACCCTGATCAACTAGGGTGGAATATTTCACCATCGAAACCAATCCAAACAATGGTTTCAATCCAAAACCAAAAAGCTCCAATATATCTTCAAATATCATAAATAATCATCAACATAATGAGAGAATGAGCTCTCATCTTTCTTTTATCCCTCTCACATTTTTGTTGACCCTTTTACCTTTTTGTTTGACCCTTTTACCTTTTTATCTTCACTTAAGTTATCAAAATGATTTTATATAGTTTTATTCCCTTTATTCTTCAAGTCACTTTTTAATTACTCAATGTCACTTTATAATGTATCGTTTTCCTCCAAATGACATTAAATAATTAATCTATTAATCCCCCTTTTTAATTGACTATGGCCTATGAGAATCATATAGACCACTAAGTCATCCTCCTAGAGTGATCATATGGAAAGGGACATTACAAATACACTTACTCTGAGGATATTGTAGTAATCATCCAAAGATTTGGGATGAATATTTTTATTATGTACAACATGCCCATAACCATGCCCTGGATTCTTCTACACAAAGGTCTCCTTTTGAGACATGTTTTGGATATTTTCCTAAGTCTTCTTTGGACTTCAATTTTCGGAAATATTCAGTTGAATATGGACATAATGATGCAAAAAAATCTAAGAAGTTCATTAAGAGGATTCAATTGATTCATGGATATATACATGAGAAATTGGCAAAGATCCAAGCCAAGTATAATGCTAGGAATGATAAGCATTAGGTTGATCATCACTTCCAAGTTGGTGATAAAGTTTGGCTATATATTAGCAAATAACACCTTAAATGTGAAGGTAAAAATCTCAATCCTATTAGGTACATTCCATTTAAAATTTTGGAAAATATTGGTGACAACGTTTTCTGATTAGAATTACCTACAAAAATGTAAAGGGGTGGATTGAAGGGGATTTGAACCCCGATCTTGTGAGAAATATGGTAGCTTTCTAACCACTAGACCAAATGCTTTGTAAACATTATATAATGGATCATATTGTATTTGAAGGCAGAGAGAAGAGACCCTTTGTGGGAAAAATAGTCAAGTTTGTGTTCATTATTAAGGAAGAAGCCATGGAAGGTTGGGAGGCCTATGATATTGTCTTCCTAGAGAACACTAGTGACTGTTTTTCATATTAAATACCATTTTTTGACGTAAAGATATGTAATGGAGAACTTTGCATTATTTTTAATCGATCAATTCATCTTTTGAAGTGGACCCAAAGACGTAGCTCAAGAGGGGTGAACTCCATTATTAATTTTTTGAGTATTTTCTATGATTATTTATGTTCTATTATCAATTTTAGTTCTTTAAATTGCTTATTTTAATTTATTAAGCCATTTTTTTAACAAAATTATGGGAAAATTGAGAAGTTTTATATAAGAATTCAAATTAGTGTAACGAAGCAATTTTAACACTATTTTTGGATCAGATCCCAAGACAAGCAATGCACATTTCATCCATCTAATTAAACCGTAAAACTCAAGGCACACAACTCATTTATTATCATGCCAACCCTTATGAACCCCTAAGTTAATACATTCTCCTCTCCAATGTACATCGAGATTAATATGATTGCATACATTCCCAACAACCAAGCACTACTTCAAAGAAACAAATCCAATAATGAACCAAAATACTTAGGTAAAAACCATAATTCATAGGTTCCCCTCTTTTTTCAATGTGTCAGGGGGTCGATCCAAGTGTGAACATGTATACAAGTGGACAACATCTCACTAAATGACTCAACACCCATAGAGTGGTCAACATATCTAAATCTTATGAGGGAGACATCCTAGGAGAGTGTGCACAAGTGTCATGCTTCTCATAAAACCAAGCACTCCATCAAATCAACTTGTATTCTTGCAAAATTTGTGAAGAATATTCCAAAAAGATGATGATCAATGATGCATATGTATCCAAATATCAACACAGTGGCTCCAAAGCCAATATTCTTCAAACATAACCTATTAGGGTAGTATTTTCAATCTAGTACAATACCTCATTCAATATGAGGAGTAAAAATGCCCATAAAATTAATTGAATATCCACATAAAAATACTCTAATATATCATTTAACCCCTCATCAACCAAATCAAATATCTACATCATGTTCATACCTTCGAACAATTTGCTAAAAAACTTTGAATGGAACTGTTATTAATATAACTTATTCTGTGTCGAAAATAGGATTATAAATCCTTGGGAAGTAAGGGTATAACAAGTAGTCAAGATACCGCTAATGTGGTTGAGTGGAAGATAAATACATTAAGGCCATTTCACAGTCACTTTTATTGCAAACAAACAAAAGTAAAATAACATATGTTGGATTAATGCATCTAGATAATTTTCAAATTAGGTATTCATGTAGTCTTAGAAATGTAGTGGGGCATAGGTGGAATTTTCCTGAACAAAATCCCCTAATAGAGGTCCATGTGAAGGGGGGAAATAGTTCAACTTAACTGGACTCAATAGAATATTGTAAGACATATGTAAAGTATCCAAATTTATTCCAGCTACGTGTAATTTTCCAAAATATTCTCACAAAAGTTGGTGGGAAGATGAAACACCTTTTGAACATAGTTTGTGCCATCCTTAGAAAAATTGTGAGAAGGTGTAGATAAATTTGTTCAATACTAAGGCTTAAATTTTGATGTCAAGTAACACTAAATGTGGTTTTCAAGCATTGGTTGTTAGGTTTGGCATGTTTTCTACATATTTTTGTGTGGGAGATTAAAGTGTAATCTATGGAATTGTGGAACCTCACCTTTGTTGCAAACAACTTTCTTTTGTTGATCAAATAATTGACATAAAGAAAATAATATCATGACACTCAAAACATTTGATCTTACTAAGATCCTTATTCTATTTTGGCTCTGGAGATGCCTTCCTCTCAAGAGAAGCCCTTCTTTCTGACGAACCTCTTTTTTATGGAGAACTCCTTCTACCCTTCTTAGTGTGGGCTGCAAGGGCCTCGTTCTCATCACTTATACTCTTTACCACACTATCCATATCATCTCTGGATACTAATCGAGTCTCCTCCTGATGCAATATTTCCATAGTCTGTCAAATTATGGAAACTTGTCTCGTGCACAGATCCCCTGCACAAATGGCTTGCAGGACCTGGGAAGACCTCCCAATGCTACATCCACCAACTCAACATCCTTCACTGTCTCACCAATAGCTATGAACTAATATCGAATCTGAGTAATCTTCATGAGATAACTGACAATTGTGTCCTCACTGGTCCTCCTAACAATCTAAAGTTGGTGCTTCAAGTGTAGCACCCTGCCAATATTATTTTTTTGGTAAAGAACCACCAAAGAATCATACAGATCCTTTTAGTTGTTTTCTTGGCAATGTGAGGAATCAAGTGGTCCTTCACGGACTCTAGCAATACCCTCTTCACCTTCACTTCCTTCTTCTTGTGAGTTATCAACTCGTGTGGATCAGTAGGAGTTACAACCACATCGTCAACATACTCCTTGAGGTCATTATCTTCCAACATAAGGAAAACCATGTCCTTCCTAGCCTGAAAGTTGGTTGCTCCTTCCAACCTATCCTCAATATTCAATGTATTCACCATATTGACCTACCTAGAACAAGAACAAGTACAACAATCTTCCAGTATTCTATCCAATAATGTGTCTCAATATGATCCCCTTCTCTTCAAATCCCAAGCTCTGATACCATGTAAATTTTCACATGCAACTCTATGTGACTAATTTTTAGATATGAGAAATTGCTTCCTAGTGAACCAACTATAACACCCTATTTGTTATCATTGAACAGTTATACATTGAAAATTATTGACTAAAAACACATGCAGTGGAAACAAAAAATATCAGAGATGAATCATCAACACATATGAAACACGATTTCAGTTTTGTAATCTTGTTATCATCATAAATTGTGAGGGAAAAACCAACCCTCTCAGCCAATACAATATCACCAAAATCTTGAGGACAACCTTGTCCCCCAAAGTCACAAAAACTGAGAGAACCGTTGATCTCCAATATAAAAATTAGAAAACCAAACCTCAACAATAATATGGAAATATTTTCTGCCCACAAATATGTTGTAGACCACCTGTATGGACTGTCGATGTCACATGTTAGCCTGAATGCATCTGTACTTGCCCAAAAAAATATATATGTGATTCACCTTATTGGAAACCCACGAACATACATTGTTTTCTCTTCTGTAAACCACATATACACTATACATGATTTGTCCTTCTGCAACCCATGTATATACACACTTCGTCCTCTTGCAAATCATGTATGGTGCGGAAAATTTTCTCCATAGGTGCAACCTTCTTCGCCTCTCTTTCTAGGGCCAGATTCACCACCTTACAGAATTTCCCTTGTTGAGATCACCAATCCTCCTTGACACACGTGTAGATTCACTTATGCCAACTTCATTATTCCATAATGATGATCTAATGTCATAATGACATATCTCATTTATATAGGAGAACAATGAGTGACTTTAGGAGTTGATGCAGGAGCATCATTGGCAAGCACGTAAAGCAAGACCCATCAATGTCAAGGAATCTGTATAGGATCCAACACTGACAGTGTAGTAGATATTTGAAATCTGCCTTAAATCAGCGCCAAAATTTATTGTTTGAGGCACGCTTGTACCTAGAGATGAAATTACCCTTTGAGGCACGTTTAGATAATCACGAGTGGAGCGGGAATTTCCATTATGACTCTAAAATGCGATCGATCCAAGATAACCGTAGGATATTCTTAGAGTAGACATGTAGTTAAGGGGGAAACCCTAAGATACGTCTGAGGGATAGAGGTTTTGTGCGCCCAAATGAGGCTGGTTGCAGGGTAGATGTTAGCTGCAAGATAGCAGGAAATTTGAGTTTTTTCTAGTTGTTGTTTTTTATTTCAATTGTAGTCATTTTTTCACTTATGAATAGAACAGATGAAAATTGATCCAATGCATGGTGTGAACATTGTTTTTCAATTCTCTATATTCTGTTTTCATGAGTGAATGAAAGAATCTCATTATGCATAGATGGAACTGTGAATGTTAGGATAAGTTTCAATTGTTTCTCTTCTGTTGAAGTAGTGCAAGGTGTGCACATATAACGCAAGGAGTGTGTTGATGAAATTTGTTTCAGTTCCAAAGCTCAGAAGAGATAACACAGAACTTTCCCTTTGCAAGGAGTGCAAAGAGACTGGTGCAAGGCGTTCACAGTCATCCACAAGAATCCAAAACCTTGTGCAAAGATCTGGTGCAAGGAGTACACAGATCCAAAACTCGACTAAGTGTCGAAGAGGATTTGCAAGAAGTTGAAGAACCAACAAAGGAAAATTCCAGGAGGGCGAGATGAATTTCTCTTTGAGAAATCCTGAGGACCTGAGTTATTGAAATCCTTGAAACACAAGGAGTGCATGGGAAATTGAGGTCTTCATGAGACCAAGCTCAGGAGGAATAACACTTTCCATAAGTGTCCAAGAGATCCAAGATTCACACTCGTTGAAGGAGCAAAGGTTCGAAACCTTTGAACACCCATAGGATCTTCTAACTCTAAAGATAGCATAAGTGCAAGGGGCAAAAGATCTCAACCGTTAGATTTGAACATTGGAGAACTAGAACCATCCATCCAGTGGGACGCATGGTGAACGATCATCATTTTTTTGACTCACACTTTGGAGAAGTCAAAGGGCGGAGAACTAATAACTCGCGAAGCCCTAATCCGTGACTCGATCTGAGTCGTTGGATCTAGGAGAGATATGGACCATTGATTGTCTAAGGAGAAATATCGACATTTTGGGGATCGGAGGACCGAAGGTGATAATTCGAAGCACGATGTCTCGAAATCATCACGACCATCATATCTGAGGAGAGATTTGGACCGTTGACCCAGATCCATAGCGATTTTGACTATTGGGAGAACGGAGGCAAGGAAACTCCAAAGTCATGAAACGTGAAATGCTAATTTTATCATAGTCGTCGATCAAGGGGAGATCCATACAGTAGATCTTGGGTCATTACGATTTCGGACATCGGGTGAATGGAGGTAGAAACACTCCTAGATTCACGAAACATGAAATCATGATGCACCTTTCGCTCAAGCGCGTGGTCACTGCCAGCAGTCACAAGAGATAAAGGGCTTAGCAGAGAGGAGCTAGCACCCGATTGGCACTGAGATTCGAACAATGCCTAGGAGAGAGGTCGCGGGTCTCATGCGACATGCGCATTCAGGGAAAGGAGCTGTGTAAGTGGGTTTGGGGTCTACTAGATACCCAGAGAGTCAATCAGACTCATTTTCTTGATCGATCCTAGATCGGGAGGTCGCGCAACCCTTAGGAGAGAAGGGGGGTCTGCATTAAGTGGTATCAGAGATTATTTTTGCCTATAGATTTCAAGTGAAGGAGACAAGAGAACTCAAATTTGTACTCTGTGTGTGTGACAGAAAGTCGACACAGTGTCGCCAAGGAGACAAGGAGAGCAACCTTTAGCCAATAAAGATGTAGAAATGGAGATGCAAGAACTTCGTGCAATATTAGAAGTAATGGAGGCAACACAAAGGAGAGAACCTAACACTAGAGACGTCAACGATGCAAAAAGTGAAGAGGCAATGGGTGAGAATGTCGTCGAAGAAGCTGTAGGAGAGGATTTTGCTGAGGAACGCTTGTTGAGAGGAGTTTCTAGATTGGGAGGCAGAGTCAAGATAGAGGTCCCAATGTATGAAGGAAATTTAGATGCCGAGGAGCTGCTAGATTGGATAAGGTCCATGGACAAGCATTTTGACTATGAAGATGTCGATGAAGAGAGAAAGGTGAAAAACGTTGTCACCAGGATAAAAGGACATGAAACACTATGGTGAGATGAACTGGAGGCTGAAAGGAGAAGCAAAGGCAAACAAAAGATAAATATTTGGGATAGAATGGTAGCCAAGTTGAAGGCTAATTTCATGCCTAAGGATTATCAGATCAATCTATTCAAAAAAATGCAAAACCTGAGAAAGAAAGGGATGACAGTTAAGGAGTATACAAAGGATTTCTATAGGTTGAACATCATAACTGGGCAACGTAAGAGAGATGAATAAAAAGTTTCCAGGTATATGAATGGCTTGAGATATGAAATCCAGGATGAGCTTAGTATGATGTTAGTAAGGACAGTGGAGGATACTTATCAGTTTGCACTGAAAGCAGAGGAAAATATGGCCAGGAAACAAATCCAATGAGGAAGAGGTAAAATATCGATCCCAAGCAAAAGCAAAGGATTTACCCGTGACATAACACATTAGTCTAAGGATGAGGTTGAGAAACCACAATCACTCGGAAAGAGGAGGAATTTCCTGAGAAAGACAGGGTGGTGGAAGAAATTCTTCCAGAGGAAGAGGAAGGAGAGGATGAGGAGACGTAAGATGTTATGCCTGTGGAAAGACAAGACACATGTATTGGGAATGTCTCGAGAAGGAGAAAGAAGGAGGAAGTGAAGATCACATTTTAGAAACACAGAGACGAGATGTTGAGGCAGAAGAAGAAAAGGATGGAAGATCCCTGATGTTGAGGAAGATTCTCTTAAAACCAGAGAAATAAATTGAAAGGCCGGTGCAGAGAAACAATCTCTTCAGAACAACTTGCAAGACTAAAGACAGAGTATGCAAGGTGATAATCGACAGTGGGAGCACTGAAAACTTAGTATCCACAGAGATGATGGAGAAATTGGAGCTAGATACCATTGCGCATCTGAAGCCATACAAAGTCTCATGGTTGCAGAAAGGACACCAGGTGATGGTTACTAAACAATTCTTGGTTGAATTTAAGATAGGATGATATAGATATGAAATTCTATGTGATGTAATTCCCATGGATGTATGCCATATTTTGTTGGGAAGACCATGGCAGTTTGATAGGAATGTCATTCACGATGGGAGGAAGAATACATACACATTAGAGAAGAATGGTAGGACAAACATGTTTCTGCCAATAGAGGAGAAGAGAGTGAAAGAGGAGGCCAACACAAACATACTTCTCATGAGTGGGAAAGAACTCCTTAAGGAAGTCAAGGAAGAACAAGAGATGCAGTTTTTTGTGGTAAGGAAGCCTAGAGTTATCCTTACAAGTACTTCAATGGAAGGTTTTCTTGAAGAGGTTCAGGAATTGTTGGATAATTTTGTTGACATAGTAGTGGATGCGTTGCCTAACTCATTGCCACCCATTAGAAGTATCAGTCACCATATTGACTTAATACCAAGATCAAGTCTGCCAAACAAAGTAGCATATAGATTAACAACTTGAGAGAATGAGGAAGTGAAGAACCAAGTCCACGAACTGTTAGACAAGGTTTTGGTCAGAGAAATCTTGAGTCCATGTGCAGTACCAACTGCATTGAGTCCAAATAAATATGGAGGATGGAGAATGTGTACAGACTCAAGAGCCATTAACAAGATCACCATCAGGTATAGATTTCCTTTATCCAGAATGGATGATTTAATGGATTTCTTAAGTGGAGCAAATTTCTTTTCCAAAATAGATTTGAAAAGTGGATATCACTAGATCAGAATGAGAGAAGGTGATGAGTGGAAAACAACCTTTAAGAAAAATGAAGGTTTGTATGAGTGGCTTGTTATGCCATTTGGTTTAACAAATGCCCCGATTAATTTTATGAGGTCGATGAATGAAATACTGAAAGATTCCATTGGTAATTTTGTGGTTGTGTATCTGGATGATATATTGATCTTTAGCAGGACTAAAGAGGATAATTTGAGGCACCTGACATTAGTGATGAGGAGGCTACAACATGAGAAACTGTTGATAAATCTGAAGAAGTCCTCTTTTATGAAGACATAACTCATTTACTTGGGTTTTGTGATCTCTTCAAATGAACTGAAGATGGATCCAAAGAAGGTGACAACAATAAAAGAATGGTCGTCACCAAGGAGTATGTTTGAGGTAAGAAGCTTCCATGGATTAACGAGCTTCTATAGGAAGTTCATCAGAGACTTCAGTGGAATTTTTGTGCCAATGATGGATACAGTGAAGAAGAAGCACAAGTCTTTTAAATGGATAGAGGAAGCTGAGAAGAGATTCAATATACTGAAGGAGAAAATAACAGAACAACCAATTTTGGTCTTGCCGAATTTTGAAAAGACATTTTAGGTGAGATGTGATGCAAGTGGAGTTGCAATTGGAGCAGTCTTGAGCCAGGACAATAGACCTGTTGCATATTTCAGTGAGAAGGTGAATGGGACCAAGAGAAAATACTCCATGTATGATAAGGAGTTTTATGCCATAATTCAAGCCTTGAAGAAGTGGAGGCATTATCTTGTCCCACAAGAATTTGTCTTGTATAGCGATAACTGTGCTTTACAATTCATAACCAGGAAGGAAAAATTGAATTAGAGGCATGCAAAATGGGTTGAATTTATGCATAATTTTACTTTTTTCATAAAACATATTGTTGGTAATGATAACAAAGTTGTTGATGCATTAAGCAAGAGATGTTTGATTCTGCAGGAATTTCAGGTGAAGACCTTGGGGTTTGAACACCTTAAGGACATGTATTGTGATGAAACAGATTTCAAGGAAGCATACAAAGCATGTGTGAACCCTGTGTTGAGAGAAAGAAGCCAGTGGACAGAGTACATGGTTCAAGATGGATTGTTTTTCAAGGGGAATCAATTGTGCATACCAAAATTCTTAATGAGGGATAACCTTTTGAAGGAAAAGCATAGTGGAGGATTGGCTGGACATTTCGGCCATGATAAAACATTTTCACAATTGAGTAGTTCATACTATTGGCCAGGTATGAGAACATAAGTGATAAAGTTTGTGAACATATGTAGAATCTACTAACATGCAAAAGGGAAAAGACAGAACACTAGATTGTATCAACCATTGTCAATACCATAGAGGCCTTGGGATGAAATAAGCATGGATTTTGTATTGGGACTACCAAGAACAGAAAGAGGATTTGATTCCATATTTGTGGTGGTGGATAGATTTTCAAAGATGGCACATTTTATTCCATGCCAGAAGACCAGTGATGCAACACATGTTGCAAATCTATTTTTCAAGAAAGTCGTAAGAATTCACAGCCTGCCCAGAAGCATTGTCTTGGACAAAGACACAAAATGTGTTGGTCACTTTTGGAGAACGCTATGGAAGAAGTTGGGGACAAATTTTTCCTTCAGCTTAGATTATCACCCTCAGACAGATGGGCAAACTAAGGTGGTAAACATAAGTTTGGGAAACTTGTTGAGGAGTCTGGTTACTGAACGCCATAATAAATGGGATTAGATTCTTCCACAAGCAGAATTTGCATACAATGATTCAACAAACAGGAGCACTGGAAAAATCCCATTCCAAATATTGTATGGAATGAAACCCAGGGGAGTATCCTATTTGAGAAACTTGGAACAAAGTGAGATCAGGAGCGCTAGAGAAGAAGATTTTGCTGCAGACATGAAGAAGCTCCATAGCTAGATCAGAGGACAGTTGCAGAGTTCTAACCAGGAGTACAAACGCAAAGAGGATCAACACCGTAGAGAAATTCAATTTGAAGTAGGAGATAAGGTTTTGGCACATATCAGGAAAGAAAGGTTCCCTAGGGGGACATATAAAAAGTTGAAGATGAAGAAGATAGGACCATGTAATATCTTGAGGAAGTTTGATGAAAATGCCTATGAGATTGAGTTACCAGATGATGTGGGAATATCACCCATATTCAATGTTGCAGACATGTACCCTTACAGGAAAGATGACACAAAGAGATCATAAGATCAAGTGAAGATCCGGTGGGAAGAGAAAATGCCCACATCAGAAAATCCACAAATGGAGAAAATTGTTGATCAGAGGATTGGAAAGAAGACCAGAAGGAAGAACTATTTTGAGTATCTGTTCAAGTGGAAGGGGCACCCAATAGAATATTCCGATTGGGAAAATGAAGTTTCTATCCAAAAGCATGGAAAATCAGTACAAGAGCTCTTGGACAGGAGTCCATGAATTTTTGTCAAGGGGAGTATGATGCAGGAGCATCGTTGGCAAGCACGCAGATCAAGACCCATCAACGTCAAGGAATATGTATAGGAGCCAACAATGAAAATGCAACATATGTTTGAAATCTACCTTAACTCAACGCCAAAATTTATTTTTTGAGGCACGCTTGAACCCAGAGACAAAATTACCCTTTGAGGCACGTTTAGATAATCACGTTTGGAGCGAGAGTTTCCATTATGACTCTGGAATGCGACCGATCCAAGATAATTGTAGGATAGTCTTAGAGTAGACACGTAGTTAGGGGGGAAACCATAATATCCTTTTGAGGGATAGAGGTTTTGTACGCCCAAATGAGGTTGGATGTAGGGTAGATGTTAGCTGCAAGTTAGCAGGCAATTGGAGTTTTTTTCAGTTGTTGTTTTTTATTTCAGTGGTAGTCATTTTTTCACTTATTAATAGAACAAAGGAAAGTTGATCCAATGCATGGTGTGAACATTGTTTTGCAATTCTCTGTATTGTTTTTGCATGAGTGAATGAATGAATCTCGTTATGAGTAAATGGAACTGTGAATGTTAGGATAAGTTTCAATTGTTTCTCTTCTATTGAAGTAGTGAAAGGTGTGCACATAGAATGCAAGGAGTGCGTTGACATAATCTGTTTCGGTTCCGAAGCTCATAAGAGATAACATGAAAATTTCCATTTGTAAGGAGTACAAAGAGACTTGTGCAAGGCGTGCACAGTCATCCGCAAGAATCCAAAACCTTGCATAAATATCTGGTGCAAGGAGTGCACAGATCCGAAACTCAACTAAGTGTCAAAGAGGATTTGCAAGAAGTCTAAGAACCAGTAAAGGAGAATGCCAGGAGGGAAAGAGGAGTTTCTCTTCGAGAAATCCCGAGGACCTGAGTTATTGAAATCCCTGAAACACAAGGAGTGCACAGGAAATTGAGGTCTTCACGAGACCAATCTTGGGAGGAATAACACTTTCCATAAGTTTCCAAGAGATCCAAGAGTCAAACTCGTCAAAGGAGTAAAGGTTCGAAACCTTTGAACACCCAGAATATCTTCTAACTCTAAAGATAGAGTAAGTGCAAGGGGGGAAATATCTCAACCGTTTGATCTGAGCGATGGAGAACTGGAACCATCCATCAAGAGGGACACATGATGAACGATAAACATTTATCTGACTTGCACTTTGGAGAAGTCAAAGGGAAGAGCACTAAGAACTCACGAAGCCCGAATCCGCGAATTGATCTGAGTCGTTGGATCCAGGAGAGATCTAGACCGTTGATTGTCCAAGGCGAAATATCGACATTTCAGGGATCGGAGGACCAAAGGTGATAAGTCTTGTGACTTCATGAAGCATGAAGTCCTGAAATCATCATGACCATCAGATCTGAGGAGAGATCTAGACCGTCGACCCAGAGCCATCGCGATTTCGGCTATCGAGAGAACGAAGGCAAGGAAACTCTGAAGTCGCGAAACGTGAAATGTCGATTTGATCGTAGTCATTGATCAAGGGGAGATCCAAACCGTAGATCTCAGGTCATTGTGATTCCGACCATCAGGTGAATAGAGGTAGTAGCGCTCCGAGATTCACGAAATGTGAAATCGTGATGTGCCTTTTGCTCAAGCGCGTGGTCACCGCTAGTGGTCACAAGAGAGAAAGGGATTAGCAAAGAGGAGATAGAATCTAATTGGCACTTATATTCGAACAACGCCCAGGTGAGAGGCCACGGGTCTTATGCGACCTACACATTCGGGGAAAGGACTTATGTAAGTGGGTTTGGGGTCTAGCAGAGACCCAGAGAGTCAATCGGACTCAGTTTCTTGATCGATCCTAGATCGGGAGGTCACACAACCCTTAGGAGAGAAGGGGGGTTTGCATCAGGAGCCCTTCCTAAACTCAACAATTAATTCGAATATTTTAATCCTCTTTGTGGGTGTTGCACCCCCACACAAACCCACAAATCCCATAAACTTTTCCATAAGGCCCTAACCTCATTTCTAGGCCATTTTCATTGAAATGAAAGTCAAAGTTGGTGCCAATGGAAATTACCACATGCCTGGCACCTTGGCCTCTTATGGGAATACCTTCCGAAGCTACAAAAATCAACAATAACTAGTTTATTTTGAACAAGGAGTAAGACAGGACAATTAATTTTGAACTTGGGCCACCACTTTCAAAAGTATTATGTACCCCACCACTTGCCAAAGTTCCCCTCTTATTATTGGTTAAGATGGAAGAAAAATGTTTTTAAGGCATTAAAATCCATATAAAACCAATGTTGGGAAAATGAGAGCTAAGAGTATTTGAACCTTAATCCCTCATCTCCAAATATTAACCCTCTCAATGTCAACTAATACGCTATGCATTTTCTTACTGAAATATGGTGAGATGGAATATAGTGAAATATGGTGGGTCTTGAGTATATTTAGTGGGGATAACTCAAAGTAGAGGCAACGAATGAGATTTGAACCTTGGGTGGTTTTATGGAATTAAGTATATCAGATCATTATTAGTGGCCCACTCGCTTTGGATAAGGATCAATATTGTCAACCCACTTGCATCTTGTAGAGATAAATATGAACCTTTCAACTTTATAAACATCTCTCCTCTCCATACCTAATAGCCATTACTCATTATAATCACAAACAACTTGAGAGTTGAATTCATCACAAGATATTTCACAACACCTTCATGCTTCATGAAATTAAAGAGATTATTTTGGTGAGAACTAATGTTTGGAGGTTTATGTTATGGGAGTTTTAAATGTTTGTAGAATTTTTTTTACGAGTTACAAATAAGACATATTCTTAGAGAAAATGGAAAGATTGTTTTATTAGTTGATCATGTCTCTTCTTATCTCCACCGTTCTTACCAATTGTTTGGCAAGTATATTTATTTCCACCCCCTCCATCGATCACTTTACACAGTATTTGAGATTTGTTACAAAAATAAATTATCCACAAGTTATGTGCAACTCATCATTAGAGATCTATTGTATATTTTAGTAGGGAATTAAGTATAAACTAGAATTTAATGAATGTTTACAAGAATATAATGCTCATCTATAGCATATAGAATCAGTTTTTCCATATGTGAAAATAATACAGAAACTTGAATGTCAAACAATTGTTGACAACTAACTAAATTAACCACTCTACAAGTTGGATTGTCCTAGATTATTTGTAGTATTATAGATCACATGCATATGGATTTATTTGTAATTTGATGACTATAAATAAAGATCAATGCAAGCCTCTTATAGTGTGGCTTTAAACAATGTATCTTTGTTTTTTTATGGTTATCTCTCTCTCAATTATTTTTCATGACATCGGAGCTACAATGGTATCGAGGCTATGAGAGGCTTGTGTGAGTTCTCATCTACATATTTACTCTATATCTGAAGAATAAAAGTAATAATGTGTTATTGAGTCAAAATAGGACTTCTTAGGTTGTATAGTGTTTCTATGGATTGGTGTAGGTAAGAGTATGATGTTTCCTTTGTTTGGTTGTTCCAATTTGTAGTTTTTTGTGTTCTTCAAGCTATTTTTTATTGGTGTGTGTGTGTGTGTGTGTGTGTGTTGATTGTGCTTCTATGAATGCCGAATTTTATAGTTGTTCCTTTCAATTAAGTGTTGATGTCCGAATGATGATTAAGGTGCAGTGGGATGTGTGGATATGTTAATGAGCACTCTGATCTACCAAGGGTGAGCATGCATCTACAAAATGAAATTTGCATGTTCGATTATAAAGTAGACAAAATGTCATGAATGATTATATAGATTATATAGATTTTTCCTTGTTATGGCCTTAGAACTTCTTGCAACTATTAGATCTCCTACTTTTCAAATTTATTGTGGTCCTAATGGATTCTTCTTTCCCCATTTCCTTGGGCACTTTGTATATTGTATAAAAAGGTCTTTGATGTCATTGAATGAACTCATATCCAATTCTATTATGTACATTATATCTATCCACATTCAAAAGTCTTCTCGCATGCCACTTAAAAATGCCATTCTCATGGTTTCTTCATCGTGATTGCACTAAGTGCATTTATGAAAGACGTATTCATGGTTTCTCAAGTAAAATTCAAGATTTCTTTCCTCTTGTTGCTTTAGCTTTAAGTTTTCATATATAGACTTCATCATTCTCAATATCCAGAATACTTTTTCAAGAAGAACTTCAAATATTTTCTTGAGTTGATAGTGTCTCCTTGAGACTCATTGTTAACTCCTAGATTTACACCTTTCTTGTTTTATGCCTTAGCCCTTGCACCATTTACATCTTCATAGATTTTCTATTAGAATATTGCATTAGAATGGAGGAATCTATTAAAAATTGACTTCATTAAGGTTTGATGTTCATTGCAAGTGGGGCTAGGGTTTCCCCTTCTATAGGACATCGATGATATTTCTTACAATATTTTCTATCATGTCCTTTACTAGTCATTCAATTGGAATTAAATCTTTTTTTTATAGTCTCCATTGGCATTTGTTGACTGGCGATCCCTTGGTCAATTTTCATAAGGCTATATGGGGCCATATTGACTCCCATTCACTCAATTTCTCTATGAAAGGCCCCTCTATTGAAGATATTAGAAGAAAAAGTCATGGTGCCATCAAAGGTTCCACATAATTTTGTTAAGAATGTATTTCGTGAGGTAATGATATTCTTCTTGGTGTAATTACTATTTAAATTCTTGTTAGTGAATATGTTATTCTTTATGATGTGATGAGGTGCCACACCCTATTAGGTTATTTCATGGGTAGATTACCCCCTAAAACTGTAATTAGGGATTGAGATAAGAAAACATAGGAGCCCTATGGGTGGGTCTACATGATTACCATAATATTAACAAAAAAAAAAATTGCATTTTTATTTCAAGGAGGATAAGCAATCCACTAATATGGTTACACAGGGTCCATGTATGTGTCATAATACCATTGTTGTTTTATCTAAATGGTATGGAGATTTATTGGGTAATGAATTTTCCCAATTACATTGTCCCATTGGGGTTGTCTTGGGACTCATGATATATTTTTGGGATTTCCTTTAATGCATCTTGGTTCCCCTTGGGAAATTCAAATTCCATGAGCCCCAATGTTTCTTTATCCCCAACCATAGGATTAGGGATTGTCTATTAATGTTATTCCAAGGTTGATTCTGAAGAAACCCTTTAATGAAAAACCTAAATTCTCATACCCAAAATGTATTGCCAGATAACGATCGAGGAAAATGGATTCAAGGGACAAATAAGGGAAATGATGCTAATGTGCCCCCCAAAGGTTTGGCTAAGGGAACAATGAATTTTGGGATGGTGCCATCAAAGATGATCAACTTAGCCACAAGGAAGGTCCTTGATGGCTCTTCTTAGGGTGCTCCTTATTGCGATGAGGTGAGGTTGGGTGGTTTTAGGGAACTATTTCCTTCGACATTGGATGGGTAGGCCATTGTTGAACCTAACAAGGAACATAGATTACCTAATGAGAAGAATACCCTTGATGGATGGGTGACCCACGCATTAGAAAAGAAGAATTTTGTAACTTCATACTCTTATTGGGTGATAAGTGGTAACGATGGTGAGGAGATGGATCTATATGTTGAAATATTGCAATGAAGTACATGCCATTGCATGTAAGGGGTCTCAAAGACCCAATTAGGGATACCATGGTTTGTAGAATTTGTTTGATAGTTTTAGAATTATACATGTTGTGCCTATAGAAGTAAAAGTGATAAGAAACACTATATCTATGGACTTATAATATATTTGTCTTTGTGTTGCTATTTTTTACACTAAATGTTACTATAAAAAAGTTGGGCGGTGACCCTTATCTCACCTAAGTTTGTTTCTTGCATCATTGACTAGGGTTGTGACCCTTTAAAAAAGTTGTGTGAGTACTCCTTAATCATGGTGTCAAGTTTATGGGACTTAATAACTTGTATGCTCCCAACATTTTTGAAGCTAGGGATATGTTATGGAATCGATTGGATAAATTCCTCTCTGAGGTAGACTGACTTTTGTGTGAAGATTTAATAATGTGGAGTTTAGGATGACAAATTGGGAATGGATCCAATTTTCCTTCCATAGAGGAATGCATAGCCTAGAATGGACTCAAGGCTAAGATTGGCCTCTATGATCCCAAAAAGTATTGAAGAACTGACTCCTTAGTGTCATGGTTCACACAGTCAAACTTTAAGGTTGCAATGAGTGAGTCAATTTTTTTTTTGATAGGGCCATGATATCCAAACATAATATTTTTTGTTCGATTATGAAGATGAGAAACCAATAAAAGTGTAGGGGGAGGCCATTATTTCTTACCACTAACCTATTTTGTTTTCTATTTCTTAGGGTTTGTCCAAAACTAGATTTCTTAGAGCTAGATACCTCGTCAATTCTTCACATCTACAATACCCAACTTGTATTTGGAGAATTTTATAGATATTGAACATATTTTCTCAACATCGGGGTGTTCATCGGTTGATATAATGGTGGAATGATGTTATAACCCAAATTATGACTTTCCTTTGAGGTATTGGCTAATGTATTATGGTTATTCGATGATACCACTACAAAAAGTGGACAAGGAAGGGTTCAAAGAACCCTCATTCCTTCTTCAAATCACTCCTCATGATGTTTCTCTCCAAGCTTGCATTGTCGAGCTTTTCCACTTTCTAAAGGAAGATAAAATTCAAAGGTATTCAGGGGCCCAAATTCCATTTAGGCTATATTGGATTAAAATTGGGGATTGGCCTATGAAATATACTCTCAAAATTTTGTCTACTAAAGAATATTCTCATAATATTAATGTTATCAAGATGGATTTGAGCAGGGTTACCAAACTAGATGAAGTTGATATTGCGTTTATCACCCAATATCATACAATATTATATTCCTAGGGTATGTTGGATGCATGAAAGATATCCATGAAAACATGCATTGACCTAGTCCCCCATAAAGTATCTCTTGAGTCAAAAGTGAATATTTGTGATATGGGGTTTGTTACCCCCTCTCTCACCTAGGGGTATCTAGAGGAGATCATGTCTCATGTCCCGCAATTAAGAAATTAATCCTGATGATGATTATGATCAATATTCTCCACTAATATCATCCCCTTAGATTCCTCCCCCCTCATTATTAAACATTTCAAACCATTTCACTTGATCAGTATGGATCATCGAAGGATGGCAAATCGACACACATGAGGAACTCTTAGTCATTGTTTCATATAAAGTGTCATATTTAATACACTAGAAATTTAGGTGAGGATCATGGTTTGAAGTCAGATAATGGATCATGATTACTTGGAAGTTATGTGTGTTTCCTTGTTTCACCTTGGTGGCCATCTTATGTGCCCTAGTATAGTTTTGTCACTCTTGGGGAAAGGGGTACTACTAGGGGATTTGATAGGGGTAACACACCACTCATTCCCATAATTAACACTTTTCATCTTGGGGCCTTCTATAGTGTAATTTTCTTCTGGAGTGGTTTTTACATGTACACCAAAAAGGCATGTACCTTCATCCTCCTATGAGAAGAAGGGCTAGAATGTCAAGGTTGATGTAGGTGATAAAGTATAAAAAAGAAATAATAATGGAATATAAATGACCAATTCAAAAGCTAGAGGTCATCTTGAGCTCTACCCCCTCACTATGAGGCAATCACCCCTAGTCCTAATGCACTAAATGAATATCAATTAAAGGGACTTTATCCCAACAAGAAAAATAATGAATGCTTGAAAACTGAAAAAGGGGACTTGCAAAGCAATACAATAATATCAAAAGGCAAGAAGGGGTTTGGAATGCACACACTATCGAGGAAAGGGTATCTCAAGTGGCAAGTTCTCCCTCTACAAAGGCGTTCATAGAGATGAAAACCCACATTTCCTTGCATGTCAATGACACCTTGACCATGAAGTAAACCCCTTCCACCTTATTCATGTATACTTACACCTTGAAAGGTTTCTCTGAAAATACTCATCTACTTGGGTACTGGAACACCTAATAGGGTATTATGATGGTCCTCCCATACCTAAACTTGGAAAATTGCATAAGGTCTTAAGCTAGTGTGAAGTTTAAAGAAGATACATGGGTGAAATTCTTACATGGCTTCTATATCAAGTAATGGATTACTTTGTATGATCCTAATGACTATGATATATTGTGATGGTTCATCTTACCTTACTTTGTTGACCTTGTTTGATCTTGATGCACTCTTGAAAGGGTTCTTGGAGAACGTTTTCATGATGATACCCAAGACATTGAGCATTATTTGTAGAATGTTTCTCACTTCAAGCAGAGTGTTGCACCTTTTGATGATTGTACATACCATGGGGAACCTCCCCACACATTCTGGACCTTAGACATTGGACAAATGATAATATATATTGTAGATATAGCCATATGGGATATTGGGAGGGAAGGAATCCCCACAGGATGGACAAAGCACCCCTGAGCATATTAGGGTTCGATTGGATGATGTTGGAATTAGAGATTGTGTCACAACTCTTGGGAGAGGTCATGGATCCATATTCACTTATGACATCACACCCTATCCCTTGGACATTTCATTTATGATGATGATGTCGTATTTGATTCTTGATGAGATGACCTAGCATGGGGGCATTCTTCTTGATTATGAGTTGGCACTTGGTGGTGATGAGACATGACCGTTGGGGTGATGAGACATGAGCTTTCATGATTCTTTTACCTTTTCATTGAGGGACATGAACTTTGGAGGTACTTTTTCACTTTTAGAGCATGATGTGATGGATTTTGGAGGATTCTACACCACACATGTCACTTTTTGAGGGGACTTTTTGATGTATTAACATTGTATCTTTATGTTTGAGGCTATTTTGGGGGTCAGCCATAACCTATCCAACTTGTATCATGGATATTTTATTGTTTTAGGGGCTTTGAGTGTTTATAGCATTGGGGTTTCCTCATATAAAAAGGTTGGCACTCCTCATTTTTCAAATCACGACTCACTCTTGTATATAAACATCATTACTTGTCTTCTTTTCTCTCTCTTCATCATGGAGTACTTATGTGCACCTTTGGAAGATTGATCTAGTCGATCATTTCTTGTTTTGGTGGAAATTTCATGAAACTAGGGTTTCCTCATGCATAAGACTTGGTCTAATAAGTGGTATCTTCCAAGTATTTATGTTTTTTTCCTGGTATTTAAGTGAATGATCTATCTTAGTGGTGAGAATTTGCATGATATAGTGTTTCCTTGGATAATTTCTACTAGAAACCCCAGGCAAGGATTGTAATTGGTCATCCCCTTCCCTTGTTTTATCCGTCTTAATTTTGTTAAAGGATATTGTAATACCCCTAGGTTGAACCCCAATTGTAAATGTAAATGTAAATATTCTTATAATTTGGTGAGCTGATGATATAGATTCTTTGGTCTGATTCTGTGCACATTGAGTCAGTGCATGGGAATATCGTACCAAAATAAGAGTGCGCACATTCTAGAGTTCTGCACACACTGGATTGAGTGCGTGATATTGAGGCCACAGAGCCATTGTATATATGTTTTGTTTTATAGGCTGGTGAGCCAGGTTATTATAGGCTATAATTATTATATGATTATTAGGCCAGAGACCTTGGATGCTAAAGGCCATCATGCCTATATTGTAATTGTAAATCATACTCATATTATTAATTAAGTGCACCACTACATGTAGACCGACCAAACAAAATAGATGGGGGGATAAAATCCACTAGAAAGGGGTAAGGAGGCCTAAGAGTCTAAGGTTAAGGGGATAAATTAGGGACTTAAGCCTAAGAAATAATATAATATTATTTCTAAAATGTTCTAAGTCTTATGATAAGATATTATCCTAAGTTCCCAAAAGAGGGGGAACGGATTACATGTAGGGGACAAATTTAATCCCTAGGTGCCAAGTATCACATAAGGCACATGCACATAAATTTGGGAAGTATAGATCATTCCACGATATATATTTTTTCACTCATGGATTTTCAGCGATCCATGACGTACCTTTCTATTACTAGCATTGTATCTATACCTGTACCCATACTCGTACCCATACCAGTACCTGTACCTATACGTGGTTTGGACTGCAAGCTGAAGAGGCGGGTTGTCAGGACCATGGTTGAGGAAGTGGGTTGTCAGGCCCATAGGAATTCCTCTCTAGGTGAGATAATTTCTATGTCGAAGAAGCAGGTTGTCAGGCTCGTGAATAGTTCTCTATACGAGAAACTACTCAAAATTATTTCCTGGTGCACTGGGGAATAACTATAGGGCTTTGAGACTTCATATCCGACCTGTTTCTCCAGCCCCATAAGGGAAGTGGGGTAGCCAAGGGATTGTTGAGAAGATAAGGGGCACACTTCCTGGGGTGGGACAAGCATGTGGGGAATGAGATACCGTAGGATAGTTGCAGAAGTTGGACACCTTAGACTGAGCAATTATGTTGCTTGTCAGACCTTAGACTAGTTTAATATTCCCTTTTCCCTGGTAGATTTTAGCCCCAACTCAAGGGTGACCCACTCTGAGATTATGAGGAATGTGGTCTATGGCTAGGAGGAATGTGGAAGGTATGCACACAATTAGTGATATTTCTATCAAAGATAAGTGCCAATTGTGTTTTAAATTATGTGTTGCATCATTATTTATGCATTTGTTTTTATGGGTTTTTCCTGTGTATGGTGCATGTGTATTTATCTTATTATTTTGTATGAATCTTTGTATTTGTAGAATATTTTGTATGTTTTAATTTTGTATACAGTTCAAAAAATTTGTGTGGCATAGCCCAATAGGTGGATGGGGATGTTACAATATGGTATCAAAGCTCCAGTTTTCAACAATGAGCCTAGATGGGCCGAGCAAGTTTAATTGAAGAGAAATTTCATAGAGAATTGATTTAGAAGTGGCCAAATTTCAAGTTACAATGAATCCATGGTAAAAATCAATAACAATTGCGTGGAATTGGGAAAAATCCCCAATTTTTGTTGTTAAATTCATGGGAAATTTGAGAAATTTGGCCAAGTGGTGAGATATTCTTAATTTAATATCTGTTCTAGCAAATTCAGACCTGAAATTGGTTGAATTTGAATTTATAGGGTTCCAGGAGGGCGTTGAGAGAACACTTTGACTGTGTTCAAAAGCACAGGAGGTGTAGTTGTTCGAGAAAACAAGCATAGGCCAAGGATTTGACCCTGTAGTGGAGAGATAAAAGGTCGAGCCTTTGAAAGATTAAGAAATCCTTCATTGGAGGGAAGAAAAGACGCAAAGGAGAGAAACCAAAACAACCATTGATTTGGGCTGCAATATTAGATATGGTTCGTTGGATCAAACTCAGACAAGAGGAGAGTACACGACAGAGGAGATCAGATCCTAGTCATTGGATCTGAGCGCAAGAGAACAAAAACCGTCAATCAAAGTTCGTAGGCCGTAAGTCTTGGAAAAAGCAGAGTGGATATCATTCATAGATCCCATCATGGAACGTGAGTCGTATATCTCACAATTCATAGATTCAACACTTCAGGAAAAATTTACCCTTGTGTCGCCAAGAGAATAAATCCCTGAAGCTACAAAGTCCCGAAGTGAATATACACCATAGATCACTGGGAGAATGTGAGTCGTTGGATCCCTGAGTGGTTCGATGATTTGAAAATCCAAGATAAATTGGTTGTGGTTGTGTGGAGTGGAGAATTCCCTAAAGTCCTAAATTCCAAAATAAATCCTGACCATTGGTTGTTAGGTACACATGTCCATAGATTTCCAAGTATTCGGAAATTCAGCTATCTAGAGGATTGTGGGTGAAATTTATTTTGGTGTGAAAATTCTCGAAGATCTGAAGTACCAGAGTTAATTCTAACCATTAATCAAAGGAGAGTCTCATCCATATATATTCCCCCTTCGCCAATTCAGTGTTCGGGAGTGTGGTGGTTGTCTGGAGTGAGAAGTCTTGAAGCTCCGAAGTACTGGAGTTAATCCTAGCCATTGGTCAAAGGAGAGTCTCAGTTGTAGATCTCCTCCCTTCGCCAATTTGGAGTTTGACATTTCAGGAGTGTGGTGGTCATCTAGAACAAGAAGCCTTGAATCCTGAAGCCCATAATTAGTCATAGTTGTTGGTTGTGGGAGAATTGTGAGTCGTCGATTTCAGTTTGGCATTCAATAGTTCGAGAGTGCAGTGGTTGTTTGGAGAGAGAAGCCCCGAAGCTCGAAGCTCAGAGTTTACATAGTCGTTGGCTACAGGAGAAGTGTGAGCCATCCATTTGAGTTTGACGTTCATCTATCTGGGAGGTAGCGTGTGTTGGAGTCAGGAAACTTCTAAAGCTCGGAGTTTCAGAGTCCTGGATTTGATCTCAGTCGTATATCAAGGAGTAAAGTGTCGACCGTTGATCCCTGAACTCTTCGGGAGTTCAATAGTTCATAAGATTTGTGTGTTGGAGTCATGGAAAATCTTGAAGCCTAGATTCTCAAATTGAATATCCACCATAGATCATGGAGGAGGGAAGAGAATCCATGCCAACCCTCATATCTAGCCGTAAGATTTTGGAGAGAGGAAGGATAGGGAGAAGACCTACACTATCGGTCAAAGTCACTTTATGACCGAATTCGGTCAATAACCACTCTGGGACATTGGACTGGTGAAAAGATGAATGTTCATGGAGCGTCGAAGTCTCGTAGCTCTGGATAACACATTTTATTTGAGCGCTTGGTTCTAGCCCGCGGTCATGTGATATTTCCTCCGAAGAAAAGGGGCTAGCGGCTGTGGTTTTGATTCTAGGTGAAAAGGGATTAGAGTAAAGCTCCCACGGTTTTTTTTGGACCTGCATAAATAAATAAAAAAGGAATGTTTACATTAAGAGAGGATCTAACATGGATTCGAGAGCTAATTCGGCCCTATAAGAATATCCTAAGACTAAGAGGTCGTGCGAGCCCCTAGGAGGGGTGGGGGTTTGCATCATAGAACTTTGACTGAGACCCTCAGGAAGGACAATTACCTATATGAGCTAGGAAAGGGAAGAGAATCCATGAAAAAATATTGGCAGGATAAGAAGAAGGATACATCTGATTAGAGGAGGAATGGATTCAAACCTCCTTTCAATAGAAATAGCCCTAATAAAAATCATCGAGACCAATATGCTAAGGATGAATCCAAGAGAGAAGACTCCTTGGGAAAAAGTGGAAGAACACCAATCCAATGTTGGGGATGCAAAGAATATCACTTGTAAAAGGAGTTCTTTCATATAAAGTACAAAGTGAATATCATTCACAACATCCAAGAGGCTACAACAGTAGAAGACATGGGAATAATTAATGGACAATTTTCAAATAACCATAACTTTATGCTCAAGACTCGGAATTGAGCTTGGAAATAGGCATTGGAAAGGTCTTGGACAATAGAATATAAATATACACCTAGAAAATTAGTTTCCGTAGTTAATTTTCACAAGAGATAGAAGAAGGAATTATGATGCATTATTGGAACAAAATTGTACATAATTTCATAAATTTGTTAAATTATTTAGCCTAACAAATTTTGTTGGCTTCAAATTTTGTAGATTTAACAATATTTAGTTCATAATAGGTGAGAAGGTTGAAGTTTAGTTAAATATAAGAATAGTTACTCAGGGAAAGAGTTATATGAAAAAAATCTTTCATAAGATGATCAAAATCCAAGACTACAAAATGCTAATGTATGAATCTATGTGCAACCATAAAGTCTTGGGAAGCCACTATAGGAAGTCCACTCATGTTAGTCAAGTACTCAATGGAATATGGGAAAAGGAACAGATCATGTAGTGAATGAAATAGTGAAATTCCATTCACTCCTAAAGAAACCAATATGCAAATTAAGTAATACATTGGAGTCAGATCTATTATAAAATAAATTGACTATCAAAATGATAGTAATTAGATAAAGAGATAAGCTTAATGCATATATGGAGAAAGAGTGCATCATATCTAGGGATTGTCTATGCAATTATAGAGTAATGCTTCCCTTATGTTTATTAGAGTGAGCAGTGGAAGCATGGTATGAAGGGAATCACTTCAAGGGTAAAGAAATGAAGGTGCACATAAGTAAGGAGTGTCGGTTGGGGCATAAAACAATATATTGTGGAAATATTGGATCTAGAATGATGCAATAAAACTCCTAGCATAGGAATTACTCAAAGATAAATGTATTAGATACTGGATGAAGTTCATGAGTAAATTAAGATAGTTGAAAGGTACCAATAGATGGATACCAAGTTATACATAGTCTTCTACAAAATTCGAGGAACTGTGACAACAATGGGAAGGATTTTTGAGTACATTCCCAAGAGATGAGTGAATTGATAGGATACATTTGGAAGTTAATCCAAAAGGATTCAAACATGGAGAAGAAGGCATAGGTGAATCAATATGGCATGATGGAAGTTGATTATGAAAGTCAGGTTGAAATCAGATGGGTTAGGATAGGATAAAGTAATGGTTCATTAAGAAATTCTAGGCGTTGACATGTTCAGTCAAGAAAAGGTTGAATCCATTTGTTTCAATAAAGAAATTGGCGTTAAAAATCCAAGGTTAACTAGAGAACATGACTGGAAATGTAATTTGGTCATGTAGGAGTTGGATCAGAGGGAGGATGGGTGTTCTATATGCACTAAAAACCCTCAATTAAACTGTCAACCTAGGGTAAGTAAACTTAGAGTTGTAGCACTATATGTGCCAAGGTAGAAAGGCTAGAGGTAGTATAGTATAACTAAG
Source organism: Picea engelmannii (assembly GCA_009831015.1). Taxonomy (NCBI): domain Eukaryota; kingdom Viridiplantae; phylum Streptophyta; class Pinopsida; order Pinales; family Pinaceae; genus Picea; species Picea engelmannii. The sequence continues at coordinate 224,287 of ML781117.1, read as the reverse complement.
GAAATGGTCTAACTAAGGTCTAATCTACTTAAGCAAAGACTATCAATGAGAAAACCCTATCAAGGAACTTAAACTATTTACTCTAAGTAACTTTTGAACAATGGATCAATGGATTGTCCTAAAGAAGAAAATGAAAACCCTACTTTCAACAAGTTAACTTAATCAATATAATGAGAAAAAATCAAGCCATCTATTTAATCTATTTAATGAACAATAACAATAACAAACTAATTTAATTAATCTATTCAAAATCAATGAGCAACAACAAGTAAACATGCAAGCAATTACCCTATTAAAACTTATGCATCAAGTAAACTAAATAAAAACTACTTAACAGATAATTAATCAACTATTAAGAAAGTGAACTCTATTCTTAAGATAAACTTCATAATTACTTCTATTATACAAAAGGAAATCTTAACCTATTGAATCAAAACATCATGACAATATTCAAAGATTAATCGAGAACTACTCGTTAATCTACAATAACAAGAAAACTTCAAATATAATGTTGATGATTATGTCTTTGGTGTCTTATGACATCACGATGACATTTAAGAATTAGTGATAACTCAAGAGGGATAAATTCAATATTAACTTCTATAGTGAAGTGAAAGGTATGAATCAGGCAATCTAACGAGAACTTAGCCATTATAGAAGAAATATCAACTACCCTGAAAATCCATGTGATCCTTCAATTTGTGCACAAATCATCAACAATAAAGAAAACATGATTCTATTTAATTCAAATGCATTCTTATGCTAATGTAAGCAAATTCACACTATTAGAAATTTATAACTAAAAACTACACTAAAAATCAAACTTCGAATTAAAATTGTAGTCTAGATCTAGAATGGAAATTGCATGAAGTAAACTAAACTAATCCTACTATTAACAATTCAAATTGCAAATTGAAATACTCATAAAAACATGATTTAAATTCTACTTCTATCTCAGCATATGTCAGGGAAATTAAGAAGAAAAATAGATAAGTAAACTAAGAATCAAAATCAAAATTAACAACTACTCATCCATCGAAACTTTGCTAAAGAAACTATTAACTCAATACTTCGTTTTAACTTTGTTTTAACTTTGTTTTAACTTTTAACTATTCTATTTCAGCATGCAGAAATTAAAACTATTTAATCACACAACAAGGTTAGTAGCTAAGCTTGCAAGCTATTTCATACTAATTAAAAATACATGGCATATTAACACTATCCTTCAAAAGCAACCTGCAAAAAGGAAATTGAACAATTAAGCTATGAACAACAAATACACAACAGGTAAAATGACAAAAATGCATATAACAAAAAACAAAAGAAATGGAAATTGCACAGCTCGAATACACTACATAACTAGCTAAATATTCACCCAGACCACTGGTGAGCCCCCCAACAGGTCGTGGCTACTCCTCAACAGAGAATCACGAGCTCAAGCAACACGATTTTGTCATTTAAATTGAAAACACGGTTTTACAAAAGTTTATGGAAATGTCTCGAATTACACAGCAAAAACAATTTTAGCTTCACAATTCTTAACTTAACACTTGTCTGACCACTACTGTGGTATTTATAGGAGTTACAAGTCGATAGGTCGACCATTGGAAGGGTCGACCTCCTTTAAAAACAACAATTTACATTAAATGCATTCTAACCGCCGGTGGCTTCTAGAAAACAAATGATCCACTCAATGCTTAGCATAACAACCCAATCCAAGATGTCAAGAGATCAGTAGCCGAAGGCCATGAGCATGAGAAAAACCCATGTCACCGATTTTCCCATCACAGGTCGTCGATATAAAAACCATCAACTCGCCCACGATTTTAGTGCTGGATGGAGTCCCGGACGCAATGTCGGATGGAGTACCAGATGCAATGTCAGATGGAGTATTGGATGAGTTGCTGGATTAAAAAACACCATGCGATTTTGCCTTGTGACACACAAATCACACATTATCTCTTTGGAATCATTAAATCATGTTGAATTAAACTTGAAACCATCACAAAACATCAATAATACGTACCTGGTATAATCTATGATGATTTGATATAAGAATCCTTCAAAACTTCTTCAAAATAGTAAAATACACATATAATACCGGTCAAAAAGGACCTAATCATCATCATTAATTTAACCAAATCACGAGCCCAAAAATAATAGTGGAATGCTGAAAATTAATATCAGCATAATATATGGTTACAAGTGTGCAAAGTAGATACGAAAGGTTGGGATGGAAAAGTACTCAATATAGAGAACAATCAGGCACATTGTTTTCTTTTGGAAGAACACAAGATGATTCAGGAATCCAGGAAGAATTGAAGACTTCTAGGAATAACAAAGAAAAGTGATAAGGGAGAAAGAGGTTGCTACAATTACTATAGCATCAAATATGTTATGGCTCGTTGGACAACCATACATAGTACATGAAATTGACATGCAAATGAATTTAGGAGCATGCTAATGATGCATTATTAGTCCATACAAATATGAATTTATGAATGCCAATTTGTTAATATACATATATAAAATAATAAGATTGGGATTAGTCTTGTTGATTAAGGTTGGTTGTCATTGATTTCAACTCTTGAAGAAAGCCTGATAGCACAAAGGTTTGGGTAATGGACCCAAGTTTGTTTGATGTAAAGATGACTCATTATTGTCTTTTCATGGTTGATAAGTACAAATGGATGAACTCCAAAGTGGTCCCCTTATGGTGAAAGCCCTCACGGGAAGACGCTTTGCGGATTGAGTTATCCTAGAAGTATGGTTAGAGAACCCATGCTTCATTTTGGAATAATGAGATGAAGGTCAGTGAATTTGTTAGTAAAAATATCCTAGATGGATAGTGTTTGTCATTCCATTTACGATGGTATGTGGAATGTCACATAACTCCTCACGGTTAGAGAGTTATGGCCATGTGAAGTTGGAGAACCCTCATGAGTCATCTAGAAGCCCCTAAAATTCAAAGTGTTTGCAAAATAAATTATTTAAATAATAAAGTAAATGGAGAAGTCCCTAAAATAAGGAAAGTGTAATGCTACATGAAAGTATAAATAAGAGGCAAAGCTCTCTCATTTAATCACACTTGAACACATTGAATATATTTTGTTGTGTGAGGCTTATTGCAAGTACTCATTGATACATTTGAAGTTGCAAAAGTCTGAGGTAGTACGAAGGGTTGACGAAAAAATTCTTGGAATTACAACGAATACTAAAAAACCCTATTTTCTGAGGCGTATGTGGGTTGATTGTGTATAGGGTGCGTACATACTGAGGCGTATGCATGTTGACAGTGTATAGGGTGCATACATGTTGTTAAAGCCATGAAACTTGAGAAGATGAAGATGCAGAGGTTCTAAATTATGAGATCAAGCTCCCTGGAAGGTCTACAGTGCTTAGATACATCAGATCTATCCATTTATTCGAAAGGTATGTCTTATTTATATGAATAGTTGGATTTTGATGTATGCATGATAAATGGTTATGGAGATTTGAGGATTCTCCCTAGAGAGACTAGTGGTTGCATGGGATCTTCTGCATAAGTCATATTTACAGAAATACATGTGGAATGTCACATAACTCCTCACGGTTAGAGAGTTATGGCCATGTGAAGTTGGAGAACCCTCATGAGTCATCTAGAAGCCCCTAAAATTCAAAGTGTTTGCAAAATAAATTATTTAAATAATAAAGTAAATGGAGAAGTCCCTAAAATAAGGAAAGTGTAATGCTACATGAAAGTATAAATAAGAGGCAAAACTCTCTCATTTAATCACACTTGAACACATTGAATATATTTTGTTGTGTGAGGCTTATTGCAAGTACTCATTGATACATTTGAAGTTGCAAAAGTCTGAGGTAGTACAAAGGGTTGACGAAAAAATTCTTGGAATTACAACGAATACTAAAAAACCCTATTTTCTTAGGCGTATGTGGGTTGACTGTGTATAGGGTGCGTACATACTGAGGCGTATGCATGTTGACAGTGTATAGGGTGCATACATGTTGTTAAAGCCATGAAACTTGAGAAGATGAAGATGCAAAGGTTCTAAATTATGAGATCAAGCTCCCTGGAAGGTCTACAGTGCTTAGATACATCAGATCTATCCATTTATTCGAAAGGTATGTCTTATTTATATGAATAGTTGGATTTTGATGTATGCATGAGAAATGGTTATGGATATTTGAGGATTCTCCCTAGAGAGACTAGTGGTTGCATGGGATCTTTTGCATAAGTCATATTTACAGAAATACAGTGCTGGTATATTTATCATTGATACTTCTTGTTGAGGCACATCTTGTATTTCTTGGCATATGGATAAGGGTTTTTGTTGTACATGGTTGATATCTTGTATTTGTGAAGTGGTTGATGTATTTAGAGGTTGAATATTAGAAAGGTTTTGATGAATAGATCATGTGAGGGTTATTATATGTGTTCATGATTACACATGCCTATATGGCACATGACTAGAGAGAGATATATATTATTTGGGAAAAGGTTATGTATGAGGATGCATGCATGCACAGGGTACAGTTACAGTCTGGATACAGTGACATGTTACATATCTGATGTAGGAGCATCGTAAGCAGCCAACCAAGAAGCATAACGGCGGAAGACAACTGGAAAAGCATCAACGCACATTTTGAAGTGTTTTAAAGATTAATGAATGGCCTTTAATGAAATAGCTAAGGGAAGCGTACTTACATTTATATCTAGATGTTATAAACAGATCTTGAGTGTTCCTCTTGTCTGTCGAATGTAGATGCATTTATGCATAATGAATGCAAGTAGGTAGATTTAATTTAATAGATTAGACAATTTAGAAGCATAGGAGGGAAAACGGATATAGACACCCTCACCCTTGTATCATTGTAATTTTGGGATCATTCAAAATTCATAAGATGTAGAGTTGTAGCCGAGAGCTATAGAGAAGAACCCATGTACAGGAGCACTTGAGTTAATATATGAAGCTTTGACTCAACTTTCATGGTGTTATGATGCTTATTGTTTACATTTGTTGAATGGTATGTTTGTAGTTGATTTGTTTCTCTGTTACACATTTATATCAATGTTGTGTTGTGTGTATGATTTCATGTTGAATGTATGAAGTCAGAAAGAGAAGAAGAATGAGTTTCAATTGTTTATCTCCTTGAGGATTCCTGCAAAGAGTGCAGCGAACGTCCGCAAGGTGTGCATTGACGAGGGTCTGAGTTTTATCTTAGAACAGGAGAGATATCGTTGTTCTCATACCAGCAGAAGTGCAAGTGAAGCACAAATCTATGCAAGGTGTGTGCAGGTTGGTTGAATCTTTAGAACTTATCAACTAAGGGGAAAAGTTGATAGAATACTGTTGCAAAGAGTGCACAGGGTTGAAGACTCAAATAACCAGAGGTTATTTGAAAGTCTGTCGCAATAAGTGTGTGCAGGGATCCTTTGGAAGCTTGAGTTTACAAGTGAAATCTCAAGAGGGATTTAACCTTTGAAGTGATCAAAGGGAGAGTAAGGTCGAAAAAGTCGCACATGACTCATTGAGGAATGAATCGGACTATCATAATTCTCCGTGGAAGACTCACAAAATCGCAAGGACCGTAGGATCTAGAGGAGCTGTAAGGTGGTTAGGAGTTAGATGAATCCACCACCATGATATCAAGAATCAATGTGAACCGTTGATCATGATCAGTTTGAGCCGTCAGATCATTTCGGGAATTCAGGGTTCATAAGTTTGGAGCGCAGGCCAAAATCCTTGGTCACTCCAACTCTCGAATCGCAAAAGGAATTATCAAGTGTGAAATTGAATGGCGGGAACACTTCATGGAGAAGCATCGAAGACCCGAGAACCATCGGATCTTGCAAAGAAGTAAATGGGTTAAGGCGAGTACCTTTTCAATCACCCATAAGCTCAGGAGAGATAGGGGTCGTTGGATCCAATCCAACGAGAGTCGTCAGATCTTGTGCGAATTTGCCTTTCGGGAATTCAGGGATTGGCATGACAAGTGATTTTGGAGTCGAGAGTTTCAAACTGCCAGTTCATGAAATCCCGAAAATATCAGGACCGTTGGATCAAGGGAGGCTCACAACCATCAGTCCCGCCAAAGGAGAAAGTTCAGATTTCGGGGAATCATAAGGGAAGAGGAACGACTATTGGTTGTTCGCTCAAAGTCCCAAAAGTTGAAACTAATGGGTAATAGGTGACATGTGTTCGTCGTGTTGGAGGAGTCAACCTTCATTGACATTTCACGTTTCGGCGATTGTAAGAGTCGTGAAATTGCGTCGAGAACCTCTAACTCATGAAGCCCGAAATCTTTCGTGGCTTAAACAAAGGGTTTAATTAACTCTTTGTGTGGTTTGGAAAAGATCCTACATTGATCTCGGCCCGAGGGTAGGGGGTCTGCACCAGTTGTGGTATCAAAGCCCGATATTGTCTGTATATGTTAGGCAGAAGGAGCTAGAGGAGAAGGAGTAGTCTAATACACACCAGTTGTGGTATCAGAGCGCTGAACAAATTCTTTGCTTTCTGTAGCAGAGAGAAAGGAAAAATTTTACAGCCATGCCGCCGAGAAGAAGAGATAGGCAAATACCTGATCCAGCAGTGGAAAGGGAAATGCGTGAATTATGTGCCAGGATTGATGCTATGGAGACAACACAAAGGCGCACAGTTGACGTTGGGGATATCAGCGAAGCTCACAGTGAAAATTAAGTTGTAAACAAGGAAGTTACAGTCGAAGATGTTGCAAAAGAACGCATATTCAGGGTTGTTGCAAGGATAGGTGCTAGGGTGAAAATGGGCATTCCCATGTATGAGGGAAACTTGGATATTGAAGAGCTTGTAGACTAGATTAGAGCTCTAGACAAATACTTCGACTATGAGGATGCCGAGGAAGATAAGAAAGTCAAACATGATGTTACCAGACTTAAAGGGCATGCATCACTGTGGTGGGATGAACTAGAGGCTGACAGACGTTGCAAAGGAAAGAAGAAAATAAAAAACTGGTATAGAATGGTTGTGAAGATGAAAGCCAAATTTATACCCAGGGATTATCAAATCACTCTGTTTCGAAGGATGCAGAATTTGAGACAGAAGCTAATGTCAGTGAAAGAATACACTGAATAATTCTGCAGGATAAACATCAGAGCAGGTCATCGGGAGAGCGATGATGAAAGAGTTGCCAGGTACATGAATGGTCTGTGATATGACATTCAAGAGGAGATGAGCATGATGACCATTTTAAATGTGGAAGATGCTTATTAGATGTCCCTGAAAGCTGAAGAGAAGCTGAGTCGGAAGCAAGGTCAAAGAGGCCGAGGTGGAAGTCAAAGCATAGGCAAGACAATTGCTCAGGATAGGACTCAGAAACCTAAAGAAGAGGGAAAGAAACCTCAAACTCAACATGAGAGAGGAGGAAGCTCATAGGGAAGGCAATATGTTGATAGGTATACTTTTCCTCGAGCCAGAGGAAGAGGAAGAGGCAAAGGGGGTGAAGTGAAGTGCTTTGTCTGTGGAAAAATAAGACATAAATCTTATGAGTGTCCAGATAGGAAGAAAGATGGTGGTGAAACTCACATTGTTGAAGCTCAAGGATAGAATGTTGAGGCGGAGGATGCTAAGGGCGGAAGATCCTTAATGATGAGGAAAGTTCTCTTGAAATTGGAGAAGGAACTAGAGAACCCATCCCAAAGAAACAGTTTGTTTCAGACTGCTTGCAAAACTAAGGATAGAGTATGAAAGGTCATAGTGGACAGTGGTAGCACAGATAATCTCGTATCTACAAAGATGGTAGAGAAGTTAGAGCTAGAGACTGTTGCACATCCAAGCCCATACAGAGTTTCGTGGCTACAAAAAGGACATCAGGTAAATGTCACTAAACAGTGTTTAGTTGAAATTAAAATAGGAAGATATAAAGATGAGATATTATGTGATGTCATTCCCATGGATGTTTGTCATCTATTGTTGGGTAGACCATGGCAATATGATAGAAACATAGTTTATGATGGGAGAAAGAACATGTACACCCTGGAGAAAACTGGTAAGACTCACATGTTTCTACCAATTAAGGATAAAGAGGTGAAAACAAAAATGAGCAACACTGTACTTCTCATGAGTGGGAAGGAACTTCTTGATGAGGTTAAGAAGAAGGAAGACACACAATTTATTGTGGTTAGGAAGCCCATAATTGTTTTGACCAGTACGAGGATAGATGATTTACCAGAAGAAATCCAGGAGTTGCTGGGAGAGTTTGCTGATATAGCAGTGGACGAACTACCTTGTTCATTTCCACCTATCAAGAGTATAAGTCATCATATCGATCTTATACCTGGAGCTAGTTTTCCAAACAAAGAAGAATATCGGTTGACGCCGTAGGAAAATGAAGAAGTTAAGAGGCAGGTCTAGAACTTAATGGACAAAGGATTGATTCGAGAAAGCTTGAGTCCATGCGTTGTTCCAACAGTGCTCAGCCCAAGGAAATATGGTGGCTGGAGAATGTGTATAGACTCAAGGGAAATCAATAAGATTACCATCAGATATAGGTTTCCATTGCCAAGGATGGATGACTTGATGGATTGCTTGAGTGGAGCAAAGTGTTTTTCAAAACTTGATTTGAAAAGAGGATATCATCAGATTAGAATGAGAGAAGGTGATGAATGGAAGACATTGTTCAAAACAAATGAAGGATTGTATGAATGGCTTGTCATGCCATTTGGCTTAATGAATGTGCCCAATACTTTCATGAGGTTGATGAACGAAGTCCTGAAGGATTTCACTGGGAAATTTGTCATTGTATATCTTGATGATATACTAATTTTCAGCAAAACAGAAGCAAAACACTTAAAGCATCTAGTTGCAGTAATGAGGAGGTTACAACAAGAGAAATTGCTGATCAATATGAAGAAATCATCATTTATGAGGACATAACTCATTTATTTGGGTGTTTTTATCTCTGAAAATGGATTCGGAAAAGATAAAGGTGATTAAGGATTGGCTATCACCAAAGAGTTTGTTTGAAGTTCGGAGCTTCCATGGTTTGGCTAGCTTCTATAGGAAATTCATCTGAAACTTCAGTGGAATTAGTGCACCGATGATGGATACGGTGAAGAAAAGACATAAATATTTTCACTGGATGGAGGAAGTAGAGAAGAGCTTCAATCTACTGAAGAAGAAGATCATTGAGTGACCAATTATGGTTTTGCCATATTTTAGCAAGACATTTCAAGTCAAGTGTGACGCAAGTGGATTTGCAATTGGAGTGGTCTTGAGCCAAGACGATAGGCCGATCGCGTACTTCAGCTAAAAAATGAATGAAGCGAAGATTAAGTACTCCACGTATGACAAAGAATTCTATGTAGTCATACAAGCATTGAAGAAATGGAGACATTATTTGGTTCCCAAGGAGTTTGTTTTGTACAGTGATAATCACGCTTTACAATTCGTGACTCGACAGGAGAAATTGAACCAAAAACATGCCAAATGGGTTGAATTCATGCAGAATTTTACTTTTGTGATTAAGTATATTTCTGGAACTGCTAACAAAGTTGTTGATGCTTTGAGAAGGAAATGTTTTCTTATGCAGGAATTCAGAGTCAAGACTTTGGGTTTTGATAACCTCAAGGAAATGTGCAGAGGTGACCAAGACTTCAAGGAGGCATATGAGGCATCTGAGAATCCAATTCTCAGGGACAGAAGCCAATGGACTGAATACATGATCCAGGATAGATTATTATTCAAGGGAAATCAACTATGTATTCCTAAATGCTCCATGAGGGAGAACCTGCTAAAGGAAAAACATAGTGGAGGATTGGCCAGACACTTCAGTCATGATAAAATGTTCTCAAAGATGAATGGATCATATTTTTGGCCAAGGATGAGGACGAATGTGAAGAAATTTGTGGACAGGTGCAGAATTTGTCAGCACATTAAAGGAAAAAGGTAGAACATAGGATTATATCAACCATTACCCATACCTGAAAGGCCGTGGGACGCAGTGAGCATGGATTTCATATTGGGACTACCAAGGACACAAAGAGGATGTGATTCGATCTTTGTGGTAGTCGATAGATTTTCAAAGATGGCACATTTCATACCATGCCAGAAAACAAGTGACGCCACTCATATTGCGAACCTGTTTTTCAAGGAAGTAGTCAGACTTCACGGCTTACCAAAGAGTATCGTTTCTTATCAAGATACCAAGTTCATAGGGAATTTTTGGAGGACCTTATGGAAGAAGTTGGGGACAAGTTTGTCTTTCAGCTCAGCATATCATCCTCATATGGATGGACAGACAGAGGTCGTAAACAGGAGCTTGGGAGATTTGTTAAGAAGCTTAGTGACTGAACACCACAGTCAATGGGATCACATTCTACCACATGCATAATTTGCTTACAATGATTCACTAAATAGAAGCACAAGGCAGAGTCCATTCCAGATTGTATATGTAATGCAACCAAGGGGAGTTTCTGAATTGAAAGATGCAGAACAAGTTGAATTCAGAAGTGCTAGTGTAGAGGACTTTGCAGAAGGAATGAAGGAGCTTCACAACCAAATTAAAGAGTGATTGCAGAGTTCAAATCAAGAATAAAAGTGTAGAGCAGATCAACACAGGTGAGAAATTCAATTTGAAGTTGGTGATCTAATTCTTGCACATATGAGGAAGGAGAGGTTCCCAAGGGGAACGTATAACAAACTGAAGATGAAAAAGATTGGACCATGCAGAGTCATAAGGAAATTTGGGGAAAACGCATATGAGATTGAATTACCCGATGGGGTTGGAATCTCACTGATATTCAATGTTGTGGATTTGTACCCTTATAGATATGAAGAAGCAGGAGCAGAGGAGGAACATAAATAAATTCAATGGACAAAACAAATGCTTGTAGCTGAAAAGCCACAGATGGAAAGCGTAATTGACAAAAGGATTAGCAAAAAGACCAGGAGAAAAGAGTATTTTGAATACTTGGTCAAATGGAAGGGACATCCAGTTGAAGATGCCAGTTGGGAGGATGAAGCAACAATTCATAGGCATGGACAAACCGTGAAAGAGCTCATGAACAGGAGTTCATGAAAATTTTCAAGCGAGGGAGTATGATGTAGGAGCATCGTAAGTAGCCAGCCAAGAAGAATAAAGGCAGAAGACAGCTGGAAAAACACCAGCGCACATTTTGAAGTGTTTTAAACATTAATGGATGGACATTAATGAAATAGCTAAGGGAAGTGTACTTACATTTATATCTAGATGTTGTAAATAGATCTTGAGCGTTGCTCTCGTCTGTTGAATGTAGAGGCATTTATGCGTAATGAATGCGAGTAGGTAGATTTAATTTAATAGATTAGACAATTTAGAAGCATAGGAGGGAAAACGGATATAGACACCCTCACCCTTGTATCATTGTAATTTTGGGATCATTCAGAATTCATAAGTTGTAGAGATGTAGCAGAGAGTTGTAGAGAAGAAACCATGTACAGGAGCACTTGAGTTAATATATGAAGCTTTGAATCAACTTTCATGGTGTTATGATGCTTATTGTTTACATTTTTTGAATGGTATGTTTGCAGTTGATTTGTTTCTTTGTTACACATTTATATCAATGCAGTGTTGTGTGTATGATTTCATGTTGAATGTATGAAGTCAGAAAGAGAAGAAGAATGAGTTTCAATTGTTTCTCTCTCCGAGGATGCCTGCAAAGAGTGCAGCGAACATCCGCAAGGTGTGCGTTGATGAGGGTCTGAGTTTTATCTTAGAAAGCTCGAGAGAGATATCATTCTTCTCATACCAGTAGAAGTGTAGGTGAAGCACAGAGCCGTGCAAGGTGTGCACATGCTGGTTGAAGCTTTAGAACTTATCAACTAAGGGGAAAAGTTGAAGGACTACTGTTGCAAAGAGTGCACAGGGTTGAAGACTCAAATAACCAGAGGTTATTTGAAAGTCTGCTGCAAGAAGTGCATGCAGGGATCCTTTGGAAGCTTGAGTTTACAAGTGAAAGATCAAGAGGGATTTAACCTTTGAAGTGATCAAAGGGAGAGGAAGGTCGAAAAAGTCACACAGGAGTCATTGAGGAGTGAATCGGATGGTCAGAATTATTCTTGGAGGACTCACGAAATCGCAAGGACCGTATGATCCATAGGAGCTGTAAGGTGGTTAAGAGTTGGATGAATCCACCACCCCGATATCAAGAATCAATGTGAATCGTTGATCTTGATCAGTTTGAGCCGTCAGATTATTTCGGGAATTTAGGGTTCATAAGTTTGGAGCGCAGGCCAAAATCCTTGGTCACTCCAACTCCTGAGTCATGAAAGGAATTATCAAGTGTGAAATTGAACGGTGGGAACACTTCATGGAGAAGCACCGAGGACCCGAGAACCATCGGATCTTGCAAAGAAGTAAAGGGGTTAAGGAGAGTACCTTTTAAATCACCCATAAGCTCAGGAGAGATAGGGGTCGTTGGATCCAATCCAACGAGAGTCATCGGATCTTGTGCGAATTCGCATTTCGAGAATTCGGGGATTGGCACAACAAGTGATTTTGGAGTCGAGAGTTTCAAACTCCCAGTTCGCAAAATCCCAAAAATATTGGGACCGTTGGATCAAGCGAGGCTCACAGCTGTCGATCCTACCAAAGGAGAAATTTTGGAGTTTGGGGAATCATAAGGGAAGAGGAACGATTGTTGGCTATTCACTCAAAGTCCCGAAAGATGAAACTAGTGGGTAACAGGTGGCGTGTGTTCGTCGCATTGTAGGAGTCAACCTTCGTTGACATTTCGCGTTTCGACGATTGCAAGAGTCATGACATTGCATCGAGAACCTCTAACTCGTGAAGCCCAAAATCTTTTGTGGCTTAAACAAAGGGTTTAATTAACCCTTTGTGTGGTTTGGAAAAGATCCTGCGTTGATCTCGGCCCGAGGGTAGGGGGTCTACACCAATATCTATGTGAAATAAGTTACAGAGGGTCAGAAGTTTTCAAGACAAAGGAAACCCTAGTTTTTCAGAAGGCATACACATGCTTCATAACAGTTTGGTCGCGTACATACGCAGGTTGCATAACAGATAGGGTGCGTACATACGCGTGTTGCAACACTATAGGTTGCATACCTGTTGTATTTTTTTTTATACATGTTCAGTTCAAGTACATATTGATTACAGGGAAGTTGTACAGGTTGGATGTAGGTCAGTAGTACAGGTTGATACAGTTGTACAGTGGTATATCTCACAGTGATAGTGTGATAGTGGTTTCATTATTCTACTTTTACGTTAGGGCGGTTGGACGGGGCAAGGATAGGTGGTTGTATCCACCCTCCAGTTGTAGTCAAAGAAATTAGGGGGTTGTAGCCTCCTTCTGGTTGTATCCAGAGAATTGGGGAGTTGGAGCTTCCCTCAGGTTGTATCCTGAGAAACTAGGGGGTTGGAGCCTCCTTCCAGTTGCAGCTGGAAAACAAAGGAAGTCGATGCTTCCAATGAATGTAATTCTTCAAAACATATAAGAAAAAGCATTATGTGGTTTTCTCCCGCTTTGGGTTTCCACGTAAAACATTGGTGTACTATGTATGTGTAATTATTCATTTTTTCATTGCTTATTTACTATGCAGTTATTGGATGATAATGCTACATTGATATAACACTTGGATTATATGGTTAAAAAGGATTATATTGCTCTATAACTGATTCACCACCCCTCTCAGTAATCCAACAATTGGTATTAGAGTGGGTTCCTTCAAAAATCAGTTTAACCACTGAAAGGTAGATCATGGAGAGCAACAACTTGTATAAAAATGGAATACCACAATTTGATGGACAGAAGTATGCATTTTGGAGCATAAGGATGAAGACATATATACATGCACATGGATTTGAAATTTGGCATTCAATTGTAGATAGATACACAGTACAAGCAGTTTCGTCAACAAATGACAAAGAAGTGAAACTCGGTCAGAATAATTCCAAATCCACAAATGCACTTTTGAATGGTCTTAGTGAAACGATGTTCACCAAAGTTGCACATTGTAAATCTGCTAAAGATATTTGGGACAAACTTCAAAATATTTATGAAGGAGATTCAAAATTCAAAGCAACAAAGCTTCAAACTTACAGAGGTCAGTTCAAACAACTAAAGATGAAGGAAGATGAGAATATTGCATCTTACTTATTACAAGTCGATGAAACATTAAATGCAATCATAGGATTGGGAGAAGAAATCAACGAATATGTAATTGTTCAAAAGGTACTACGATCTCTTCCTATGATATTTGACCCTAAGATATCATCACTAGAATAAAGATCATATATAAACTCAATAAGCATGGACGAATTACATGAAATATTCACACCATATGAAATGAGAACTGAACAGGAAAATCCATATGTAAAAGAAGCAACCTTCAAAGCATCCAAAAGATCAAAGCAAAAGGGAAAGAAACAAGAAAAATAGCATAGCAACAATAGTGACGTCTCAGAATATGATGAAGAAGTGGTCAACTTTGTCAGAAGACTGAACAAGGGAACCGGTGGTAGGTATAGAGGTAAGCCTCCTTTAATTTGTTTTAATTGTGATGGTATTGGTCATTTTGCTAACAAATTTCCTCATAAGAAAAATAGAAATGATGAAGGTGACTCAAAAAGAAAACAAAAATATAAAGGCAAAAGAACCACAAAGAAAGTTTTCAAGAAAAGCTTATGCACCAAAGAAGACATCTCATCATTAGATGAAGATGAACTCAGTGATAGTGAGATAGAAAGAGTTATATTCATGGAAGTATAAGACTCTGATAAAGAAGACTTCGAAGTAGAATATGAAGAATCCGAAGAAGAAATTGAAGAGGCAGAAGTTGACTACCGAGAGGAATTGATGAGTGCCATAGAAGTTATCAGAAGAGAAAAGAGGAAAAACAAGAAGCTACAAGCGGAACTAGACAATAAAGAAGACACTCAGGAATTAGAACAAATGATCATAAATTTGAAGGTTCAAATTGAAGAAGATAAAATAATTAAAGAAGCACTCAATGAACAGCTAGAAGAAAGAGACAAGATCATTGAAAATTTGGAAGCATAGATTGTCACATTAAG
Organism: Picea engelmannii; assembly: GCA_009831015.1. NCBI lineage: Eukaryota > Viridiplantae > Streptophyta > Pinopsida > Pinales > Pinaceae > Picea > Picea engelmannii. The sequence goes on along the minus strand of ML781117.1, from coordinate 209,239 downwards.
AAATTATCTTCAAAAGAAAAATATGCAGAACAACTCAAAAGTTTTGGATGAAATTATCAGTAGTCAAAGGCCTAATCATGACAAGTCCAGACTTGGATACAATCAGACATAAAAAAGGGATCAAGCTCCAAAACAACAGAACAAGAAACATGTCCAAAAAGCTATGAAGAAACAATCAAAGGGGATAGGAAAGTCTACAGAGAAAATTACAGAGACACTCCTCCACCGAGAAGATTCATATTTCAGAATCAACGACCAACAGAAATAGATAAATCTCAAGAAGAAGAAGGATTCATAAGAGCACCTCCTTTCAGAATATCTTCAACTCCCAGGTATGAAACTATCTTTTTTGGTTTATGTTATGCATGTAATAATTTTGGACATAAAGTTGTGAATTGCAGAGCTAACAACAAGAACATAAACAACTTTGAAAGTCATACACAAAAGGATTATCCAAGAAGTCCTAGTGAAACAAAGAGAAGTTACAACATGTTTGAATCATTGAGCATTGAAGTGGAATGCTACAAGTGTAACAACTTTGGACACATGGCCAAAGATTGTAGAATGAAAAACCCTCCTAGAGAACCACAATAGAACAACAACAATCACAGACAGGAACCTCAGAAAAGGACATGGATAAGAAAGTAGAATCAATACAACAATGAAGAATGCACACTCGCTCTACAAGCTACGCAGAAGAAACATGGTTGGTATGTTGATAGTGGTTGTTCAAAACACATGACAAGTGATAGAGACGGGTTTCTTACATTGAGAAAGGAAAGAGATTGATCAGTCTCCTTTAGAAATGATGATTCAACTAAAATTATTGGAAAAGGCATAGTCAGAATTGGGAACAAGAATACAAAGGCAGAAAATGTTCTACTAGTAGAAGATATGAAACATAATATTATAAGTGTAAGTCAAATGTGTGACCAAGGTCATAAATTTACTTTTGATTCACAAAAGTGTGAGATAAGAAAAGAAGGTTCGGGAAAATTGATTGCTACAACTGCGAGAACTTCAAGCAACATATATGTGTTAAGTGAAATTGGAAATGAAAACTGTTGTCTAGGAAAGGAAGGTGAAAGTTGTTTATGGCACAGAAGAATGGGTCACATACATTTTGATAACCTTGTCAAAGAAAACAAAAGAGAAGTTGTCAGATAAATGCCCTAGATCACGAAACCAACCAACACTTTGGACCACTGGAAATTGTGCATACTGATCTAGTTGGACCAACTACAACAAATGGTTTAAAAGGTGAGAAATATTGTATGTTATTAGTTGATGATTATGCAAGAATGACTGCAATTTTCTTTATCAAGAATAAGTCAAAAGATTTTTAAAACTTCAATATCTACAAGGAAATGGTTGAAAATGAAATGGATTCAAAAATCAAATGCTTTAGACCGGATAATGGAGGAGAGTTCATTTCCAAGGAATTTATGGACTACTGTAGCAATAAGGGAATAAAAAGGCAATTCTCCATTGCTAGGACACCTCAACAAAATGGAGTTGTTGAAAGAAAGAACAAGATGATACAGGAAATGGCTTGAACAATGCTAATGGATTCCAAATTGACAGATATTTTTTAGACACAGACAATGCATACAACATTTTACATTCAAAACAAATTAATGCTCATAAACAACACTGACAAAATTCCCTATGAGCTATGGAAAGGAAGACCAACAAGTGTGAAGCACTTTAGAGTTTTTGGAAACAAATACTACATCAAAAGAGAAGATGGGAGAATGAGAAATTTTGACTCTCGTGTGGACAAAGGAGTACTTTTTGGTTACTAAAGTACAAGGAAAGCATACAAGTGTTACAACTTGATATTGAACAAAGTTGTGGAAAGCATCAATGTAACAATTGATGAAACAGGTATACAAGAATTAAATGAAGAAGAAAATGAATCAATGGAACAACTTTATGAAGAAGAAACAAAAGAAGAAAAAGAAGGGGAAGATGAAGAGGATTCAACAGAAGCAGAAGAGCAAGTTAAACAAGTGACTCCAAAGACACTTAGCATACAAGTACAGAAGAATCATCCTTCATATCAGATTATTAGAAACAAAGATGCAAGAGTTGAGACTAGAAGAAGAATGTGTTCACCAGAACAAATGCACCTATCACTCACATCTACGATTGAGCCAACCTATTTTGAAGAGGCCATCAAGGATGAATTTTGGAATAAGGCCATGGATGAAGAATTGGATCAAATAGAAAAAAAAATGACACTTGGGAATTGGTTCCAAGACCAAAGGATAAGAATTTGATCAACACAAAGTGGGTATACAGGAATAAATTGAATGAATATGGATAGGTTACAAGGAACAAAGCTAGATTGGTATGTAAAGGATATGCACAGGTTGAAGGAATCTACTTTTAAGAGACTATTGCCTAGTTACCAGAATGGAAGCAATTTGATTGATTTTAGCTTATGCATGCTCCAAAAATATTAAAGTGTATCAAATGGACGTAAAATCAGTCTTTTTGAATGGGGAACTTGAAGAATAAGTCTACATTGAAAAACTAGAAGGATTTCAATTCTCAAAGAACGTAGATTATGTGTGTAAATTAAAGAAGGCCTTGTATGGTGTAAAGCAGGCTCCTAGAGCATGGTACTCTAGACTGGATAAATATCTACAATGGGCAGGGTTCAGAAAAGGAAGTGCAGACAACAACCTCTACATCAAGGTAAGTCAAGATAGTATTTTATTAATTGAAGTTTATGTTGATGATACTATTTTTGGTAGTGATGATGACATGTTAAGCCATAAATTTGCAAAGGATATGCATAATGAATTTGAAATTTCATTACTTGGAGAAATATCCTTCTTTCTGGGACTTTAGATATGTCAAAGAAACCAAGGAATTTTTATTTCTCAAACCAAGTATATCAGAGAAATACTAAAGAGGTTCAGAATGGAATATTGCAAACCACTTATCACTCCCATGCAAACCAGTTTCATGTTGAGCAAAGATGATGATTCAAAGTCTACAGATCAGAGGCAATGCAGGTCAATGATTGGTAGCCTACTATATGTGACAACATCCAGACCAAAGGTAATGCAGGCAGTTGGACAGGTGGCAATATTTCAAGCAACACCAAAGGAATCACATGTATTAGCAGTGAAGAGGATTTTCAGATATCTCAAAGGAACAAAAGAGTTTGGATTATGGTATCCAAAAGGAAAGGATCTATCACTTATTGCCTACACAGATGCAGATTGGGCAGGTTGTATTGATGATTGACGAAGCACCAGTGGAAGAGAATTCTACTTTGGTGAGTATTTAGTATCATGGCTAAGCAAGAAACAATCATCAATATCTTTATCTACAACTGAGGCAGAGTATATTATAGTAGCAACAAGTTGTACACAAGTTCTTTGGAAGAAACAAACTCTGGAAGATATACAATTTGAGTATGATGAGCCCATTCCAATCTATTTCGATAATACAAGTTCCATCAGTATCTCAAAGAACCCGGTGATGCACTCCAAGACAAAGCACATTCTAATCAAGTATCACTTTCTACGAGAACAGGTTGCAGAAAAGAACATAAGAGTTGAGTATGTGGGCAAAAAAGAACAAGTGGCAGACATCTTTACAAAACTACTTCCACAGGAAGCCTTTGAGTATATTCTCCAGAGACTCGGAGTTATTTATACTCCAAAATGAATGCTTTTGAATTCTTATCTTATATGTCTTAGATGTACACGAGGAAGCACCATAAATAGAATAGTTCAGTTAGGGTGAGCAGTCGCGGATGGAAAGATACATTTTCCATTGATGACAAAGGGGGAGAGATTTAACAGATGCATAGGACAGAGGCGTGGTTCCAGGGGGAGAAATGGCCACAGAGATTCCAGGGGGAGCATGAGTGATATGAATTCAGTATTTCATGAAATTATTTCAGTATTGCATGACATGATTTAAGTATTGCATCATAGTGTTTCCATCAATGCCAAAGGGGGATATTGTTGATTAAGGTTGGTTGTCATTGATGTCAATCCTTGAAGAAATTTTGGTAGCACAAAGGTTTGGGTAATGGACCCAAGTTTGTTTGATGTAAATATGAATCATTGTTGTCTTGTCATGGTTGATAAGAAGTACAAATGGATGAACTCCAAAGTGGTCCCTTTATGGTGAAAGCCCTCACGGGAGGAGGCTTTGTGGATTGAATTATCCTAGAAGTATGGTTAGAGAACCCATCATTCATTGTGGAATAATGAGATGAATTTCAATGAATTTGTTAGTAAAACTATCCTAGATGGATAGTTCTTGTCATGCCATTTACGATGGTATGTGGAACGTCACATAAATCCTCACGGTTAGAGAGTTATTGCCATGTGAAGTTGGCGAACCCTCATGAGTCATCTAGAAGCCCCTAAAAGTCAAAGTGTTTGCAAAATAAATTATTTAAATAATAAAGTAAATGGAAAACTCCCTAAAATAAAGAAAGTGTAATGCTACATGAAAGTATGAATAAGAGGAAAATCTCTCTCATTTAATCACACTTGAACACATTGAATATCTTTTGTTGTGTGAGTCTTATTGCAAGTACTCATTGATACATCTGAAGTTGCGAAAGTCTGAGGTAGTACGAAGGGTTGACGACGAAATTCTCAGAATTATAACGAATACTAAAAAACCCTATTTTCTTAGGCGTACGCGGATTGACTGTGTATAGGGTGCATACATACTGAGGTGTTTGTGGGCTGAAAAAGTATAGGGTGCATATATGTTGGTAAAGCCATGAAAATTGAGAAGATGAAGATGTAGAGGTTCTAAATTCTAAGATCAAGCTCCCTGGAAGGTCTACAGTGCTCAGATACATCAGATCTATCCATTTATTCAAAAGGTATATCTTATTGCTATGAATAGTTCAATTTTGATGTATGCATGAGAAATGGTTATGGAGATTTGAGGATTCTCCCTAGAGAGACTAGTGGTTGCATGGGATATTTTGCATAAGTTAGATTTACAGAGATACGATGTTGGTATATTTATCATTAATGCTTCTTGTTGAGGCACATATTGTATTTCTTGGCATATGGCTAAGGGTTTTTTTGGTACATGGTTGAGAGCTTGTATTTGTGAAGTGGTTGATGTATTGAGAGGTTGAATATCGGAAAGGGTTTGATGACTAGATCATGTGAGGGTTATTATACGTGTTCATGATTACACACACCTATATGGCACATGACTCTAGAGAGATATATATTCTTTGGGAAAAGGTTATGTATGAGGATGCATGCATAGGGTACAGTTACATTCTAGATACAGTGATAGGTTGCATTTCTATGTGAAAGAAGTTACAGAAGGTAAGAAGTTTTTAAGAGAAAGAAACCCTAGTTTTTCAGAAGGCATACACAGGTTGCATAAAATTTTGGTTGTGTACATACACATGCTGCATAATAGATAGGGCACGTACATATGCATGTTGCAGCACTACAGGTCATGTACATGTTGTAGTTTTGTTGATACATGTTTAGTTCAGGTACAAATTGATTATAGGGAAGTTGTATAGGTTGGATGCAGGTCAGTGGTACAGGTTGATAAAATTGTACAATGGTGTATCTCACAGTGATAGTGTGACAATGGTTTCATCATTCTACTTCTACATCAGGGAGGTTGGACAAGGAAAGGATAGGTGTTTGTAGCTGAAGAACTTAGGGGGTTGTATCCTCCTTCTGGTTGTAGCCAGAGAATTGGGGAGTTGGATCTTCCCTTAGGTTGTAGCCTGAGAAACTAGGGGGTTGGAGCCTCCTTCCAGTTGCAACTAGAAAACAAAGGAATTTGGTGCTTCCAATGAATGTAATTCTTCAAGACATATAAGAAAAAGCATTATGTGGTTTTCTCCCTCTTTGGGTTTCCACGTAAAACACTGGTGTGTCGTGTATGTGTATGATTGTTCATTTGTTCATTTCTTATTTACTCTGTAGTTATTGGATGATAATGCTACATTGATATAACACTTGGATTATATGATTAAAAAGGATTAGATTTCTCTATTGCTGATTCACCTCCCCTGCTCAGTAATCCAAGAAGTCTATTGTTGAATATATATATATTAATATGAAAGCTGCTAATGGTGGTTATTGTACTAGGAAAGAGAAAATTCTTGCATGTTTGCAAGTGTTGCTACTAATGTTGCTGCATATAGAAGGAAGCAACATAAAGTTTAAGAGTGGATTATAAGTCTTATAATAGAAGCATGGGAGATTTTATTGTTACCATCTATACAAGTAGCAATAAATTCATTTAATGGAAGCTATGCAAGTATGAGTTTTATGTACTCTTATTGCATAATTGATGAAGGGAATTTAGGTAAGAATTTCCTCAACCAGTTTTATTTTATAAAATCACATTATTGTGTTAGTTGAATGCATTGATGTGAATAAAATACGACTAGGTGTGGTAAAGGATGGAGGCCTATAATAATTATAAAAATACTTTTAGATTTTGAATGCATACACTGACATAATGGCATGCCATGTTAATTGGTTATGATCTAATAACCAAGGCAATAAAAGGTATGAACTTATTATAGGAATGGATGCCAAAAAAAGATAGTCATGTATGAGACCATGACATGGTTGGTTATGGAAAGGTATGGTTATGCAAAAGGCTATGTACCACATAAATATCCAATGAAATTCCTACTTCTAAATAATATTTGGACTACCACATTTTTTCTAACACTAATGGACACCACAAAATTATATTCTTGGTGTAGTGTTCAGGTCGAAAAGGAAGGCATCCAAATAATTGAGAAGACAATAGGAAGTGTATGGAGAATGTGTCAAGGCATTGGCCATATTTCCAATTTAGCAACGGTGATATACATGACTTAGATATAGAGCATTATGGAAATCAATGGAAAAATGCAATGAATAGATATGCATTGACAATTACACTCATGCATAGTAAGTGGTAGACTTACACTTATGCATAATAAATTTTTATACTTGAGTGCATTATTGAATGAATTTTTGTGAATGCATGCATACATGTTATTTAATGGAAATAATTATGCTAATGGCTGAAATGTTACAATTATTACTCACTCACGGAGTTGAAGACATTTTAAGGGTTATTCGACATTGCAACAGGAAAGTTGCAATTCAAGTAGTGACATGAGCATTGATTACAATAAAAATTTTGTTCATAAAATAGAGTAATGAACTTACTGATATTAATTGTGAACATGCATATGCATAGAGTGGTAATTTTATTCTATTTAATAAATCACTTGATAGTTGGTGATGGAAATTGTTAAGTGTGGACATTTCTGGAATTACTTGTGATCTTTTGTAAGTATTAAAATAGAATTTTATGGTATATGACATACTAATAATTTGTTGGTTGAATGCAAGATGAAACGATTGCAGGAAAAGTAGTCTCAACTATGATATTGTAGAAATCCATGATAAAAAAACAATTACTACATGTTGTTGCAACAACCAAGAAAACTATGAGACATAATTTCATATTTTGGGAACAATATATTTCCTTTATGGAATAAATTTGAATTTCTAAAATGAAGTTTGTATAATAAACTCTCATAATAATTGTATGTGGGTGATACAGGTGAGATGATATTTATTATAGTTGGCATGCTTGGAAAGAACAACTATTGTTGGAGACACTGGAGCGCTATAAATATAGAACCTTGGTGGGGTTCTGGTAATGAGTTAACATTCTCCTTGTGTGTGAAAGACTTGGCAAGATGGATCATTGAGGGATTGTGAAACAGTAAAGGGATACCTAAGCCTAGAAGGGTGAGTGAAACAAGGAAGATGCAACTCAAGGATGTTTATGGCATGGTAGTTGTCATAATGAGGGTGTGCCAAAAAGAACAATGAGTTGAATTATTTCATGAAGAAAATCTATGGAATAGAGCAAATGACTTCCATTTGTGGTATGAATACATGAATTGGTGCTTGAAAGAAGAGCACCAGGTGGATAACAAGCTTCATTAGAAAACACATGGAATTTTTTGAGGAATTTTGAATTGTACATGGTATATAATGCACTGAGGACAATGCATAAATAAAGGGGAGGGGAATGTAATACCCCTAGGATGAACCCCATTTGTAAATCTAAATGTAAATATGATTATAAGCTGGTGAGATGATGATATAGGGTCTTTGGTATGATTATGCGTGCATTTAGTCAGTGCACATGAATCTCATACCAAAAGAAGAGTGTGCACATTCTAGAGTTTTGTGCACACTGGATTGAGTGTGTGATCTTGAGGCCAGGGAGCCTTTGTATATATGTTTTGTTTTATAGGCTAGTGAGCCAGGTTATTATAGGCTAGAATGCGTATATGATTATTAGGCCAGGGAGCCTGGATGTTAAAGGCCATCATGCCTATATTGTAATTTTAAAGCATACTCATATTATTAATTAAGTACACCTATTGGCACAGGGGCAGACCCATGGTTCAACGCTACAACAACGCACCAACAAAACCCTAACTATCGGCCCTTTCGGCAACACCTGTGAAGCAGATGAAGTCTCACCCCAGGTAGAGGTAGGGGTGGTTGTAGGACTCAGGTGTTTGCAACCTTAGCTGGGACACAGATCTATGATTGTAATACTTGATAGAGCACTTAGAACCATTAGTTCATCATTATTTAACCAATATCTACTCCGCAGAGAAAACAGAGCATCGTAACATTCACCCTGATCTAATGTATTTAAGCACTTAGCATAAAGAAATAGATTAGATCTAGCAAATTCGAGCACTAAGAAAGTTCACATAGGTCAGATCTAGCATCCAGAATCATCATAAGAAAAAAGCATAAACATATCTATCTATCTATATCAAAGCACTTAGCAAGTAAATACATAAACACATCAGAACATCGCACAGAGCAGAATAACACAGTATTTACATGGTTCACCCCCACCCTGGGGATACGTCCACCAACTCTTCTTCTTTATTAGCTTCAATCATTCATCTACATGCACAGAGCCACAAAAATCCTACTCCACATAGGACAGGATATCTACGCGCACCTTGCCATATCCTCCTTCCCCGAGCTAGGTATAGCACAAAGCCTTTCACAGTTTGTTACAACCACTTGCACTTAGCTCTACAAGTTTCTCACAATATGCACAGAGCATATACAAACCATAATTGTAATTATCACCTAGCTACTTATTTATACTTTACAAAATAGGCCTAAACATGGGTAAACCCATGGGTTGACATCCCATACCCGTTACATAATCCCAAATCCTGAAAAGGACCCAAAAAGGGGTCAAGATCCCATGATCTCTGCTTCGTCTTGCGCTCTGCCTTCAACAGTCTTTCGAAGTCCTAAAATAGGTCAAAATTGACTAAGGATATCCCAAAACTTGGTCAATGTCCAACAGGCCCCCAACACTCACATGTGACTCATCCCGAGTCACTCTGGTCTGACTAGTTCTGCTTCGAATGCCTCGAGCTTGGTTCAAGCTGCTTCGACTTGTTGCTATGTTATGACGTCTTGTTCAATGAACTCTTGGATGACTGCATCATTTATAGGTCCCTCTAAACGTTGTTTAATAGTAGTGAAAACCTTCTCTAGTTGTGCTCCTCGGCCTTCTAACTCTGTAAACAATTGATATGCCTTATCTTGTATAGGTTGGAGCCTCTGATTTACTTCCATAACTCTTCTTTGGATAGTGTGGATCTGTTGCTGGGTGATCCATTGCTCTTGGGATATATTCATTATTTCCACAGTTGACAGGGGCTTCAACTGCGCCTGTATCTTTTCAGCTTGATACTTCACCTCTTGGAGCTGCAACTCCAGTTCCTTCAATTCTGGGTTCTCCGTGAGTTGTTCATAGGTCTGGGCACTGTGATCAGTGAGTTTCTTACATTTCAAGGTAAGAGCCTTTATCCTTTCAATTGTGCTCCAGGTGGTTGCTTCTCTTTGGTCTCTTACATATTGTGGGGTCCTAGGTACAATGCGTAGCTCCAAATATGATATGCTTTGTTGTAGTTGTTGGAAGGCTTCTACGATCTAGTTCACCTACTGTGTAACTCAGTCTAATGCCTTGATTTCTAAGAATGTCAAAAAGTGAAGTGCTATGTTGACCGCTTCTTTTACTTCGAGTTTCTCTGCGAGCAACCATTCATTTTCTTGTTGTAGCTATGGTTTTTCTTCATCAAACTTCGCTTGGAGAGAAAAAATTTCATGTTCTGCAGCATTGTGTTGCTCTACAAGTACTCCTTGTACTTGTGTCAAAGCTTGGGTGGATTGCTTTATTTCTTACCATGCTCATCAAAGGCGAGCTTCGACTATATCGGCTATGCGATGGAGTTGAGCTAGCTCATCTCCCAATTCTAGTTCTCTCGGCACAGTGGAGACTATGTGGCTGGATTGTAGGGCCTGTTGTACCCCTCAGAGTTCAATCTCAATTCGATCATACATATCCTCTTTCGTTTCTTCTTGTTTCTCTTCTATCTCTAGCGAAGCATCTTGCAGGGCTTCTATGAGGAATTCAAAGTCATCGGAAGTGAGGACAGTCTGCATCTTGGTCATGGTGGCCTTTGATTTCTTCCAGGAGGAAGGTTTCAGAGGTGAACCCTTCATCTTCTTTAGGGGATCAACCTCGTCTCCTTGCTTCTGTTCGAGTTATTTTTCATATAAATCTTCTCCATCACCTCCTTGCTCTAGTGATATGGAAGCAATCTTCACGGATGCACTGTCTAATCCTTGGACCTCTTCGGTCTTCTATGTCCTGCTGGGTCTGGGTGTATCCTACGTTGTTTTTGGGTTGTCGATTTTGGATATCTCCATAGGGTCTACTGGAATAAGGAGGTCTGTCGACCAGTCCTTAGTGATCTCCTCCAACTCCTCCTCTGTCAGCTTATAGTAGGATTGAAGTTGTTGCTTGTGTTCGTCGATGCACATTGTGATGTAAATAAAATGTCGTTCTGCGCTGAACTTCATCAAAGGCTTGAACTGGTGTAGAGTGTTCAGAGTCATGCGAGGCTTGGATAGTATGGATATATTCAACTGATTGTAGTAGGTATGAAAAACAACATTTGACTGTCATTGTTTATTCATATCGCTTGAATTCCACAGTGTACTGAACTTCATGGCCAGTGGTTCAAATGGCTCAATGTCCAAGAAGGTCGCACCTTCTGGCATCTACCAGGAAATAAAAGCTATAAGGATCAAGAGCCAGATGAAATGAAATTCATATCCTTGATCCTGTGCTTCTCTGCAATCGAGTTCCAACTGGTTCACCAGGTACTTCGCCCAGTTCATCTGAAGGCCTTCCGCGCACTTCCCTGTGAGGTCGACTACAAAACTGGTGACTTGGGTAGGTCAGTTATTTCTTACTAACTTTCTTGCAATCAATTGACAGGAGAGGCACACTGTGTAACTCTGGATAGAAGCTACCTTGTAACCTCGCGTTCCCTTCTCGACATCGTCATAAGTGTCCTTGATCTTCTGTGCTAGAGCGCAATCCATGGATTTTCTAGGGTAAAACTCTTGTGGATCAAGTCCTTGCATACTCAACCCTGTGATCTGATTGATCAGTGTCAGATTAACTATTATACGATGGTTTAGCCACAAATAGCCGCCATGGTAACAAGAAAGTAGCAGCTTGACATAGGCATTGACTTCTTGGTGTCTACCAAAGTGGGGAATCTTCATGACTTTAAACAAGGTGGACTGCGTTAGCTTCATAGTCCACGACTGGGGGATTATATTTGAATTCTTCTCCTCAGTTTTGGTCAGGTGCTTATGTGGGGAGATAATTTTATAGAATTTGTGATCTCCGAGGTTGAAGTCACCAAACTTCAACACTGCAATCTTATCTTGGTCTACTCGAACTACGTGTATCCCCTTCGGGAGGTACGTCGTAACCAAGGTGTATTCAAAATATTTGGGAACGTTGTCTCGATTTACTGCACCGCTCAGAGGTGGTATGTAGGTGGGTAATATGGTTGGGATCAATTTGGCATTCACCAGATCATCCTTGTGCTTGGTTTGATTTTCATAAGATGGTCGGGATGGTCCAGCTCCACAAGTAGTTGATGGAGAGGCTACCAGTCCTCTCATCATCAATGCTTGTACACCTATAGACATCAACATGACTTTTTCATTCATGAGGTCAATCAGAACTTCTTCAACAACTTTCTCTGCAGTGCTCAACTCGTCCGACATACACACTCGGGTTTAACAATCTTGGGTTCAGGGAGTAACTTAAATACTATAATAGAATAGACATCAAGAGTGATATGATCACTATATAAAATCAACTTAGTCTGCGGGATCAAACTCTCGGTTGGAAAAAGTGTTCTCTATGCATGGCGCAGCAGGATAAATAGGTAACTCGGCAACGGGTCGCTTGCAACGGGTATGAAGCCTTCATTAACTCTGTTCTGTCCATTATGGCACGGTCCCAATGGTCGGATGGTGATCTGTCTATCCATGAATGTATTTCTACCTATTCGGAGCATTATTCTAATGGTTATAATGTCCCCAATGACTATATTGCTTCACCATGGCAAAGTGTCATGGGTCATTGTTCAGATATCCCGACGAAGCTCCAATTTTTCAAATTTTCCTTCTGTGAGGTTCCCTCTGGAACCTTCTGCAAATTTTCGATATTATATCTCTTCTTACTTAGCTTTCTATCCTTCTTCCCAGTGAGATTCATCTCGGTATTCCTTTTTCCATTCTGATTCTTATCTTCTTTTGGCATAATTACTTCGCGCTATTGATATTATTTCCTAAGATTTGAGGGTGATCCTTCTTCTTTATCTGGAATAGGTACTTCAAGATTCTGTGGGTCTTCTAGTGTTCTTGCGACTTCGACATCCGGGTCTCTGGTGTTAAATAGCTTCGATCTGTTCTTATGTTCTTCAATCAAGTGTGTGATCCTTCTAGTCATGAATTCTTTTAACTCTTGCTTCTTCTGCTCTAAAAATTCTTCTTCTTCTTGCCTTCTGGACCAATCTCTTTCAATCCAAGATTTTCCTAGTAGCATGGTAAATGGGGCATTGTTCTCAATAAATTTAGTAATCTCAAAATCTTCCTCTATCGAAGTTCCATTGGAATTCATAGGTATCCGGGTGAGCTTTCCACATAGGTTTATCAACTTTCCTTTGAATAGTCTTATTCCTCATAATGATGGCATCATAGTAGGCCTCCCTATATCTTCCCAAGTTCTCTCTGTCATGATATTCACCTGTGTTTCCTCATCTAGAACACAGTCAATGTCGAAGTCTCCTATTCTTGATTCAAGGCATTATTTTTCTTTGAAGATCTCTGATAATCTGACATGTCGGTGGTCATTCAGGTTTTCTTTCATCTGTAGCAATACTTTTTCTGATTCTTTCTGGGGTTCTGCCATAATCTTAGTTTCTGGATCTGCCTTAAGGTTTTCTTGGTTCATATTCATTCTTTCAACCTTAACAATCATTCTATGGAAATCCAATACTTCATGATCTATAGCCTTACAACAAAGACAACTAGGTCTTCTCCCAGGGCATTCCTTAGCAAGATGTCTCAGTCTTCTGCAACTATAATAGAGGGTTAATCCTCTCTTTATTTTAAATGATCCCCAACCTTTATTGCATTGTGTGCTAGGATCATGGTAGCTAACCTGCAAACATTTCTTTCTAGGATCCTGCATACACTTGTTAGTCCCAACATTCTTTCTATGCATAGGTATAACATGTTTTTCACTATTCTTATCATATCTACTCATATCAAACCTTCTTTCATCTATTAATACCCTAGTTTTCAAGCTAGGATAGAATCTATCAAACATGACTAGGTCCATACTATTGAAACAAAAATTTCCACTTATTTTACTTCTACAGAGCACAAAGCTTTCAGATCTAGAAATTTTCAATATTCTTATCTTTATCAGAGCACGGAGCTTTCAGATCTCACCTCTTTTAATAAAAAAGTCTCACTTTTGCCTTTCTCATAGCACAAAGCTTTCATATCTTACCTCTTTTCTTCAGATCAAACTTCTTTTCTTGGCACAGAGTTTGTCAAACTAAATAGAGTACTACGCACTAGAGAAACATATCTACGCACAGAGCTTTCACAATTTCAGGTTGGATCCTTGCACAAATATTCTTCTTCCTTAGTTCTTAGAAATCACAGTTTCACATCCTGGAAATGGAACCATTTGTTGGCACAGGGGCAGACCCAGGGTTCAATTCTACAACAGTGCACCAACAAAACCTTAACTACCGACCCTTTCGGCAACACCTGCGAAGAAGATGAAGTCTCACCCGAGGTAGAGGTAGGGGTGGTTGTATGACTCAGGTGTCTGCAACCTTATCCAGGACATAGATATGTGATTATAATACTTGATAGAGCACTTATCACCATTAGTTCATCATTATTTAACCAATATCTACTCCGCAGAGAGAATAGAGCATCGCAACATTCACCCTGATCTAATGTATTTAAGCACTTAGCATAAAGAAATAGATTAGATTCAGCAGAGTCGAGCACTAAGTAAGTTCACATAGGTCATATCTAGCATCCAGACTCATCATTAGCACAAAGCACAAACATATCTATCTATCTATATCAAATCACTTAGCAAGTAAAGACACAAACTCATCAGAACATCGCACAGAGAAGAATAACACAGTATTTACATGGTTCACCCCCACCCTAGGGCTGCGTCCACCAATTTTTCTTCTTTATTAGCTTCAATCATTCATCTACATGCACAGAGCCAAAAAAACCCTACTTCACATAGGACAGGAGATCTGCGCGCATCTCACCAGATCCTCCTTCCCCTAGCTAGGTCTAGCACAAAGCCTTTCACAGTATGTTACAACCACTTTCACTTAGCTCTACATGTTTCTCACAATATGCACAGAGCATCTACAAGCCATACTTGCACTTAGGACTTAGCTTATCGGCACGCTACTTATGTCACCTAACTACTTATTTATACTTTACAAAATAGGCCTAAACATGGGTAAACCCATGGACCGACATCCCATACCCGTTGCATAATCCCAAATCCCAAAAAAGACCCAAAAAGGGGCCGAGATCTCGCGATCTCTGCTTCGTCTTGTGCTCTGCCTTTGACAGGTTGTCGAAGTCCCAAAATAGGTCAAACTTGACCAAGGATATCCCAAAACTTGGTCAAGGGCCAACAACACCACTGTATGCAGACCGACCAAACAAAATAGATGGGGAGATAAACTCCACTAGAAAGGGGTAAGGAGGCCTAAGAGTCTAAGGTTAAGGGGCTAAATCAAGGAACTTAAGCCTAAGAAATAATATAATATTATTTATAAAATTTCCTAAGTCTTATGATAAGATATTATCCTAAGTTCCCAAAAGAGGGGGAACAAATTACATGTAGGGGACAAAGTTAATCCCTAGGTTCCAAGTGTCACATAAGGCACATGCACATAAATTTGGGAAATATAGATCATTCCAAGATATATATTTTTTCACTCATGGATTTTCAGTGGTCCATTGTACCTTTCTGTTTCTAGTATTTTACATGTACCTGTACCCATACTTGTACCTGTACCAGTACCTATACATGTACCTATTTTGGACTATAGGTTGAAGAGGTGAGTTGTTAGGCTCATGGTCATGGAGGCGGGTTTTCAGGCTCGTAGGCATTCCTCTCCAGGTGAGATATTTTCTATGTCAAATAAGCAGGTTGTCAGGCCCGTGAGTAGTTCTCTAAGAGAGAAACTACTAAGAATTGTTTCCTGGGGCATTGGGAAATAGCTACAGGGCTCCTATCTGGCATGTTGTTGAATCCCTAGAAGGGAAGTGGGGAAATTGATGGACTGATGAGAAAAGAAGGGGCACACTTCCTGGGGTGGGACAGGCATGTGGGGAATGAGAGATTGTAGGCTAGTTGCAGAAGTTGGGCACCTTGGACTGAGCAATTTTGTTGCTTGTCGGACCTTAGACTGGCTTAGTATTCCCTTTTTCCTGGTAGAGGTTAGCCCCATCTCGGGGGTGCCCCACTGCTGAGATTGCGAGCAATGTGATCTATGGTTAGGAGGAACGTGGAAGGTCTACACACAGTTGGTGATATTTCTATCAAAGATAAGTGCCAATTGTGCGTTAAATTATGTATTGTATCATTATTTATGCATTTGTTTTTATGGGTTTTTTCTGTGTGTGTTGCATGCATAATTCTATTATTATTCTGTATGAATCTATGTATTTGCGGAATGTTTGTATATTTCAATTTTGTATACAGTTTGAAAATTTGGTGTGGCATAGCCCAACAGGTGGTTGGGGATGTTACACGTACAAGGTAAAGATTAGGGATTGTGAGTGGATATCCCCCTAACCTTGTCTTTGAGGTTGAAATCTAGGGTTTATGAGAGGATAAACTAGAGGGTTTGGCGTAATTCCACTTGATCTTGTGCTAGATGCTCTAAAATAAGTATGACAACACTGAGGGTTTATGACAGGATAAACTCTAGGGTTTGTTTTCCTAGAAGGTTTGACCTAGGCTTATGATTGGATAATCCATGGGTTTAATATCAAAGTCTTTCTTTTCTTTTAGCATCCTTTCAAGTTGTTGCATTGACTTCATATTCCCAAGAACTTAAATAATGAACTAATCCTTCTTTTTCCACAAGTGATTACAATCCTTAGTTTAGCTTCTCTCTCCCAAACAAGTAGGTGTTAGCCTAGGGTTTGCATTTTTCATCACTTTCTAGCCTAAAATCTTGCATCTTAGCCTATATTGTCATATAACATCATCATTGTTGCATTAATTTCATTTTCATCCATTAGGGTTTCATCATACTGCATTAATCTAACATAGTTTAATGTTCTTTCTTTCAATCAATCATTAGCTTATGGATTAATAAGTCGTTTACTTAACATTCGGCGTATTTTCCATTGCATTCTTGTTAATTTATAACTTATTTACTATGTTTTTAATAAACTTATTATTGTTGAAGTATAATATCTTGTCTCAATTTTTATTACAACAATTGTTTTCATTTTCTTGGCTACTTGTTATGCCCCCACAATAGCCTACCAATTTTCCTATCTTAGCCTCTATCGAAGAAAATAAATTGGGCCCCCCTTTAATTCTTCTAATCAAAACCCTCACATTCTCTCTCTCATGAAAATAGCTATGCCCAATTTCTCCTCACCCTACCTCGCTTTACCACTTCCGGTTACTCCTCGGATCACTTATACCCGATGATCCGCACTTCAGTGAGTCCCCTCTTCCTGCGTTGATGCATAGCATTCTGAAGCGTGCATCCTTATTCCACCTTTGCATTGACATGCCATTGGTTTTCTCATCAGTTCATCATCTACCTCCCTTTGAACTTGGCTAACACGCTATCACACTTTTTCCAAACCTCACTAACTCACATCTTCATTGTCGGTGAAATTTGCATGATCACTGTCATCTCACTGATATTGGTCACATTATTATATCCATCGCACACATGCCTTTCACCATCTAAATCACTTATTCTCACGTCGTTGCATCACATAACAATGACTCTCTCTCCCTTTCACTTCATTAAATTGTTTATTGACAAGGTTCACCTCTTCTTCTCAACACGCTACCTATTGATAGGTTTTCCTCTCTTGTCGCAAATGCATCAATGAAAGGATGTCGACCCCTCATCGTCATCGATCACATCAAGAAAAATCCACTTCCTCTCACCAATGTTGATCAGGTCAAAGTAGCCCTCTTTCTCCTTGAGGCTTATCTCGTCCCTCTCGCAGCTCAAATCCCTTCTTGTTGCATTCATCAATAAATCTCCTTACATTTCCAATGATATAACTCTCCACACCTATATAGACATTTGGTCATTAATTTACTATCTCAACTTATTCGCTTTAGATCACAGTCATAATCAAGTTGTAGTGTTCCTAGTGGCTTTCTTTGCGTACATGGTACTAGCTTGTTTGTTTTCATTTCTTGATGTTTCAACTAAATCTTCATTGAGGAAGCCTCACCTAGCATCATATGGGTTAATCATAACACCTACAGGTCTTGCGTTGGTTCTGAAACACACTTTCGGATCAATTTGGTCCGTTCAACTCCTAGACAGTGCTAAGCGCACTAGACGTCAATTGGTAGTTTTGGTGGATTTATAACTTTGTGATATTAATGCATAACCTCAGTCTTAATGGATGGATCAAGATCCTGTACATCACAAATGACCTAGAAAATGAAGAAACTAAATTTAGATGAAGCAACAAAGAACGTGAGACCCGAACTTTCATTAAAAAATGCCTTTGGACGCAATTTTTTGGCATCCATCAAAGTGAATTTTTCATCCCTAAAACATGTTAATTGTCTGATTCCTTCCATTATGATTCCAACACAACTGACCGAATCAAAATCTGAGGTCTGAAAGTGCCAAAACGATTGTCTAGGATTTCACACTAGGAAAGCCTTGATAGTCATGGCCATAATTAGAAATGGATCCACTCAAATGATGGAAAAACATGTTTAGTTATATTTATATAATTGTTTCTATGGTTTCTCCACGTTTCAAAAAAAGGCACCTCAATCGAGCATCGTATGAGGAAGTTACAGGATTTTGAACTCAAGATTTCATTGTCTCTTGCCAATTCGACCCTTAGAATTTTTTCCAATTTTTCTTTCCCTGGAAGGAGAAGTTCCCTTTGAATCCTCTGAAGCAATTCAAAATATTTCCCTTCATTTCCTTTGATACAGGTCGGAGGAGTTATTTCAAACTCCTCCAAATAGGTCAGAGGAGTTATTTCAAACTCCTCTGAACAGGTCGGAGGAGTTAGTTCAAACTCCTCCAAACAGTTTAGAGGAGTTAGTTCAAACTCCTCTGAACAGGTTTGAGGAGTTATTTCAAACTCCTATGAATAGGTCGAAGGATTTAGTTCAAACTCCTCCGAACACAAGAAAACCACCTTTAATAAAATGGTCATAACTTTTGACTTGAGTGTCCGTTTTCCACAATCGTTATACCAATGGAAAGGTCTCTTCGACCTCTACAACTTCATAGTTATATTATTTGATAAATTACTAACCTATGGTATAATTTTTTTTTTTTAATAACTAACACCTTGTTGGCATCCTCGAAGAACACCATAACTCGACTGCAAGTAGATGAACCATGAATCGAACTCAGGGAAGTTTATAAATGATACTTCAATTATTTTATGCCCCATTCATATGAATTGTAATGACAATTTTTGATGGATTATTTGGATTTACTCTCATCTATTGTATGTTGAACAATGTTAGGTACCCATTCCAAGAGGGAGATGCACTCTTGCAATGCGATCTACAACCAAAGAAAATAGAACGGTAAAATGATGTCAATTTTTTTAGAAATTAAAAGCAGTGAGGGGAACCAAGCTCAAAACTCCATGACAATCGATTTTCAAATTCAAGATGATGAAGATGCACCCATATCCAAAGCCATTCTTCATTATGTGCAACACACATATGGTCAAAATCCATGACGACCCACTAGCGCTAGGATGCAAATTTGAAATGTAACCATTGCCCTTGTTGCTCATCATCACAAAGAGGATGAAGACAAATTTTGGAAGATGAAAGGTCACGAAGGGAGATGAAAGGCCAAAGGTCTTATTTAACCTCAATAAATACTATAATAGAACCAAAAGAAAGAGATTTTTTCTCTTCAAACATTATACACCTCTGAAATACTTCGGAAATACAGTTTCAAATAAAATTGGATAGTAGTCCTAAGAGTTTTTATTTACTATTGTTGAAATTGTTAATTCGGAGAAGCCCTCAGGGCCAACTTTTGACTGAGAGAAGGACTTTCATGTGTTGTTGTTTTGCTACGAACTATTTCAAGAAGAATGTTTGCTTTTCACTTGGGTTGTATGAGCATGTTTGTTTATGGACTATTCTGATACAATATATGTCTTCTTGCATTTTTTTCATTCATTCTTATATTACATGTCCTGAGAGAATGTGATGCTAATGTATGTGATATAGTGACTTAGACTATTCTGGTTATATATTCATGTGCATGTGTTATCTGACTTTATTTCTTCATTTCAGATGTATGGGTGAAGCTACTAGTAGAGTTAGTTTCATGCCACATCTCATTCACTTACGTCAATTCACTCCTATCTAGGGTAGGTTATATTATAATTATATTAGGCCTATATTTAGATAGTCTTCATATACATATTTTGTTTTCACAACCACCCATCACTCACCCTCATCGGTGGACTGGGACACAACTAGTAGAACCAAACCAACAATGGATGCCGAGACATAATCTAGATGGGTTCCCTATTCCAAACGGTGAGAGGTATAATTGGGACTTCTTACCAAGGAGAACCCCTTAATATTGTCGGGTGAATTTGGACCCCTCAATAGTATTGAAACTAGAAGGAGGGTCAAATGACAAGCCTGCCCATGTGGAGTCATTTCATTTAACTCTTAACCATCCCATGGATCCTCTCCATATACGATGACCCTTTGAGTCTTCTGAGACCCGACAAGGCCATTTCTCTCAAGACAGGCGATCTCTTTTCAAACCCTAAATTCAATGGTGAAGGGCATGTCTCTTCATTTACATACCTCAAAATATTTGACATTGCTCAACAAAATCTTAAGATTGTACAAGCTAATGAAACATGTCGTATGTTCATCCTCACATTTGAAGGGTGAACTAAAGCATGGTTTAGGACATTTCCAGCAAAATCAATCCATAGATGGAAACAATTCATGGAAATGTTTATCGATGATCATGAAAATTATGTTTATGAAGAACTCATTGATGAAATGGAAAAAATTTGTAGGCTAAGGAATGAATCTGAGAATGATTTCTTTCGAAGAATCATGCATATTTACTATAGATTTCCTGAAAGTGATGAACCCTTAGGCCAAGAAAGTTTTGATTGGTTTTCATATCTCGTCTCTATTTTTGAAGAATGTGATCTGAACGATCAAGCCATTTCCTATTCACAAAATTCAGATCCGGCCAAAAACAAATAGGCGGTATAATTTGCAACCAACACTCTGACACAACTATAGCAGAATATTCATCAGTAATCCTAGACCTCGTAGCCCTGGAGTGTGAACCATGTAATGATACCCCTTTCGAAAATCATGATCATATTTTGGTTTGTGATCAACCTCTCATTGAAGAAATCTCATCATCTTCAAAATATGAATACCTTCATGCACTGTATACAAATTTGTTCGATAATAATCATCCATATGAGCATCCATCTTCCTATCATACAATACACTCTTCACATTACTCCTTTAGCGATGAAACATTGAATGATATATCAGATCAAGAAGAGTGTCCAACATTGATCGATCAAGCACTCATCCTTAAAAATACTTCATTTGGAATACATCCATTTGAAAGTCCTTTGCAATTTGAATTTCCAAACATGGTGAATCACAATATGATTTTAATATCCCTATTTTTTATGATTATTTTTCAGTCCTAGAATTGAATGAAAGCATTGACCAATCACTCATCGATCCTACGCAATTTGATATTTTTGACCTTGATGAACATAGGATAATCTCTAAAAATCTAAAGTATGCAGAGTATCCTCAGTTTTTTTATCCCGATGAACAAATCACAACAAACGAATATTCCATCACCAGTCAAAATAATACAAGAAACATTATGTTGATTCAAGAACCTTCGTCATCTCGATTTTCTCTAGAATTTCATGTTACTCCCCATGAGCATATATATCACTTATCTGTGGATTCTATCCCAATACTCCAACACTCCTCACATGATTTTTTTGATTTCATAGGAGAGGCTTTAGATCTATATTTAACTCAATGTTTCCCTCAAACAATCCACCATTATCTCTCATCTCAACGTGCAGAGTACGTGAAATTTGAATCCAGTGAGATCTACATCGATAATGAGACACTCCAATTTCAATCGATGATTATGTCAAGTGATTTTTGTCTTACTTATACCCCTGGGATGAGCAATATCACCCACTTCAAGACTCCCTTACAAAATATGTTGCATGAAATTTTCATTCATGAGCCTCATCAGGTATGTATCTCATTGTTGATTTCCTTCCAACAATCATATGATGATCATTGTAAATTTTATGATGGAATTGATTCATCGATGGAGGAATCTTATATATCTCCATGTATTGTAAATCATAACGCTGTTAAATTTAACTTGTTGAGTGGAGACTTGTTTGAATCAATTCTTCCTATCCTTCAACTCTCACTACTCCATTCTCGCCAATTGGCCTTCAACCAATATGTGATTGTAGGTTTGGAGTTTCTCGATTGGATTTGATGGCTCTACGCTTACACCTAGCCTTCTTTCATCCAGTATAGGTTAGGTTAGGAATATGATTATAATAGTACCTTTGCTTACTTTATTCTTTCATAACTTATATGTTGATGTCTTTTCGATTTTAGCGTAGATTTTGTTGTGTTTTGATCGCTTCAATAAAAATCACTTGCTGTGATTAGTCTAGTTTTCAATTTAAGTCGCTTTTCATCAAAGACTGTTTTTCATTCAATTCTTTTTTTTCCCTCTAACTAAAAGTTTGGCTTAATATTGGTTTTCCTCCGTCTTCATGAGGAAACCATGTGCAGGAATTCCACGAAATATTGAATTGAAAAGTTCACTTGTCTCAGCAACATTTACCTTGACATTGATAGTTGGGCAGCCAGTTACCCCAAAATTTTGAAATAACATCTTCTAGGAAATGCTTTACAGTTCGACCAAGATTGAGATTGGATTAAAGAAATCAAGTCTGTTTTTCATTTCCTTACTCAGGATGTTGTCTATTGAGCATAACTCACTCAATCATTTGTGGATCTATGATAGAGGGTATGTCTGAGACTTCATGGTACACTTATCATTTTTACCAGTCTTAAAGTCTGTTTTAAATCATGGTGGAAAGTAATACTATATTTCACATCTAGTATATGCCTCGAGGAATAGAGTATCAAGATTTAGTCTCTCTCTGATTTATCTCAAGTGGAATCTGATATCAAGGATATTGGTCAATAAAATGGATCTCAAGCACACTTCTTTAGGGAAGAAGTGGTAATTTTTCCAGTTATATTCATTTGTTGTCCAAAAAGAGAGATTTCATCAAACAAACCAACACTCGAGCTCAATTCTACTCTGTCTCCCAGCAACTGGAACATGTAATACTCATAGTTTGATCTCAAACATCCAAACTGATTTCGATCTCCATTTCCATATTACTATGGTGAATATTTTCAGAAAGGTTTTCAAGAGTTTGATCATGGAAAAATATGGTCGCTTGAAAAGAAGGACAAAATTTGAGGAAGACATTCATCTTTAGAAGATTGAAATTGATTAAGAAACATCATACCTGTGGTTAACTAAGCCTGTCACTATTTAACAACAGTTCTGGATCTTGAAGAAGTAGAGAGGAAATGAATATCTCGCAAGGCCAAAGAAGATAAATTTGTAGACAATGAATTAGAGTTATGGTCAATCCTTACCCCCTAAAGTACAAGGCTGCACAATGGAACTAGAATTCTTCGGAAAATCATGATGAGAGGTGTAATTCTCAGCTAGGGCTAGCACTAAAAACCATTTTAATGAATTATCATGAGTATTATCTTTCACATGGATTAATCGTTTCAAGAGGTTGCAAACTTCTAGATGGTTGGAATGTGTGAATATACTCTAAGCTGCTAGAAACATTCAATCTATAATTTATTTACCAGTCAAATGCATTTCCTAATTACATATTGTTGATCGTCATGCATATAAAATTCTTGATTTTTTAGTTTCAGCAATAAATTGGGTTGAATTCATCTCTGACCCTGAATACGTCATCTCTCCTAATTCAACACTTTTCTTCCCATTCTTTCATCATCATCGTTTCCCTTCAAAGAAGTTCATTTATTCAATTTTGTTGTATCATGAACTTTGATTATATTTCATGACATACATACCTCTCACCTCCATTTGTCTTTTCATAGGAAACACCTTCCAACTGGAAGAAGGCATGAATTGGCTTGCATCTCTTTCCTAGACCATGAGAGAAATTAGGGGTTTTTGTTTGAAAATGAATCAGAACTATTGGGGATGTTGTGACAATAGTTAAACCATCACTGAGCATAGTGGTTAATCATTGTTCATCCTTGCATATTGGCTGGAAAATAGATCCTATGTAATGGAAGAAACATCCACACACTAATTAGCTTCTCACATGAAAGACGAAGTGTCAAAGTCTAAAAGGCTAAAAACCAAAAAAAGGATATATATATATATATATGTAGCCAGGTGTAGAATATATACAAATAAATATCAAAATTTGGCATTCATCCCCTATCAGGATAAAAAAAAAGGCCATCGGCTTCCCCATCCACTGAATGCTAAGCATGCACTAAATAAGTTAGGAAGGAATGGAAAAGAAAGTTTGACCAGACTAGGGGACATGCAGATATCTCCATCGGGGCTATGGATGCTCGCTTGCAGCATGGATATGGATGCTCACGGGCAGTGGAGAAACACCTTCAAGATATATATATATATATATATATATATATATATATATATATATATATATATGCACCTGGTGAAAATTATTTATTAATCCCAAACCTATATCATCCCCAATATGGAGATGCCAACCCATATCGTCGACGCAATTTAAGGAAATAAACTTTATCATCATTCATCCTCCATCTACAAAATACGATCTCTGTTAGATGATATGAAATCATCACCAGTCATCCAACCACAATGTAATCATTTAGGTAATTTTTACGAATTATTCCCATAATTTTTTGAACTTAAAATTAAATTTCATGACCCTCTATATTTTATTCTTATCAGTTAGGAAAGACTAGTATATATTTTGGCTTCGCCCAGTGTGTCTCCATTTGTTGTTCCCCCACAAAATCCCCCCGATTGTCTTGTATTAGCCTCTATCTAAGATAATAAATTCCCCCCCCTTTAATTCTTCCAATCAGAACCCTCGCACTCTCTCTCTATCTTGCAAATATCTACACCTGATTTCTCCTCACCCTACCTCGCTTTACCACTTTCGGTTACTCCTCGGATCACTTATACCCGAAAATCCACACTTCGGTGAGTCCCCTCTTCTTGTGTTGATACATAGCGTTCTGACGCACGCATCCTTATTCCACCTTTTCATTAACACGCCATTATTTTTCTCATCAATTCATCATCTGCCTCCCTTTGAACTTGGCTAACACACTATCGCGCTTCTGCCAAACCTCACTAACTCACATCTTCATCATTGATGAAATTCTCATGATCAATTTCATCTCATTGATATTCATCACATTATTATATTCATTGTCTGCATGCCTTTCACCATACAATTCACTTCTACTCACATCATTGCATCACATAACAGTGACTCTCTCTCCCTTTTTATTCATTACATTGCTTATTGACAAGGTTCACCTCTTCTTCCCGACACACTACTCATTGACAAGTTTCCCTCTCTTGTCGCAAATGCTTCAGCGGAAGAATTTCAAACCCTCATCGTCGTCGAGAACATAGAAGACAATCCACTTCCTCTCTCCAATGTTGATCAAGTCAGCATATCCCACTTTCACCTTGAGGCTTAGCTCGTCCCCCTCCTAGCTCAGATCCCTTCTTGTTGTGTTCATCAATCAATCTCCTTACATTTCCAATGATTAAACTCTCCACGCATATCTATAAAGTTGGTCATTAATTTCCTATCTCAAGGGATTCGCTTCATATCATAGTCATAATCAAGTTTTAGTGTTCCCGGTGGATTTCTTCATGCACATGGTACTAGCTTGTTTGTTTTGTGTTCTTGACATTACAACTAAATACTCATTTTGGAAGCCTCATATAACATCATATGGGTTAATCAATATAACACCTACAAGTCGTGTATTGGTTCTGAAACACACTTTGGGAGAAATTTGGTACTTTTAGCTCCTAGACAATGCTAAGAACATCGTACGTCGGTTGACAGTTTTGGTGGATTTATAATTTTTTTCCATTAATTCATAACCTCAGTCTTAATGGATGGATCAAGAGCATGTACATCACATATGACCTAGCAACTAAAATAAATAAATTTGGATGTAGAAACAAAGAACATGGGACCCAAACATTCATTAAAAAATGCCTTTGGGAGCAATTTTTCGGCATCCGTCAAAGTGATTTTTTCATCCCTGAAAGAAGTCATTTTTTTTATTCCCACCATTATGATTCCAACACAACTGACGGAATCAAAATCCGAGGTCCAAAAGTGCCAAAACGATTGTCTAGGATTTCCTGCCAGGTAAGCCTCGATAGTTGTGCCGATCATTAGAACTAGATCCACTCAAACGATGGAAAAAAATATTCAGTTATCTAGATATAATCATTTCTCTATTTTCTCCATGTTTCAAAAAACAACACCTCAATCAGGCATCATATGAGGAAGTTACGGGCTTTTGAACTCAAGCTCTCATTGTCTCTTGCGAGTTCGACACTTAGAATTTTTTCCAATTTCACTTTCCCCTGAAGGAGAAGTTCCCTTTGAATACTCTAAAGTGATTCAGAATATTTCCCTTCATTTCCTCTGATATAGGTCGGAGGAGTTAGTTCAAACTCCTCCAAATAGGTCAGAGGAGTTGGTTCAATGGTCGTAACGTTCGATTCGCGTATCTGTTTTGCACGTTCATTATACCGTTGGAAAGGTATCTTCGAGCTATACAACTTCCTAGTTATGTTATTTGATAAATTCATAACCTATGGTATACTTATTTTTTTATTAATATCTAACACCTTGTTGATAGCCTCGAAGAACATCATAACTCGACCGTGAGCAAAGGAACCAATAATCGAACTCAAGGAAGTTTATAAATGATACTTCAATTATTTTATGCCCCATTCATATGAATTATAATGATTAGTTTTGATGGATTATTTGGATTTAATTTCATATACTGTATGTTTAACAGTGTTAGGTACCCATTCCAAGAGGGAGACACACTCTTGCAATGTGATCTACAACCAAAGAAAATAGAACGGTAAAACGATGGAAATTGTTTTATAAACAGAAATAAATGAGTGGAACCAAGATTGAAACTCCATGACAATCCACTGCCAAATTCATGACGATGAAGATGCGCCCATACCCAAATCCAGTCTTCATGACATTCAAGACACATATGGCCGAAATCCATGACAACCCACTAGCACTAAGAGACAAATTTGAAATGTAATCATTGTCCTTGTTGCTCGTCATCACAAAGAGGATGAGGAAAAATGTTGGAAGATGAAAGGTCTTAGAGGGAGACTAAATTCCAAATTTCTTATTGAACCTCAATAAATACTATAATAGAACTGAAAGAAATGGCTTTTGGCTCTTCAAACATTGTACACCTCTGAACTACTTCGGGAATATAGTGTCAACTAAAATTGGAGAGTTGTCCTAAGAGTTTTTATGTACTATTGTTGAAACTATTAATACAAAGAATCCCTTAGGGCCAACTTTTGATTGAGAGAAGGAATTGCATGTGTTGTTGTTTTTCTGCGAACTATTTCAAGCAGAATGTTTGCTTTTCACATGGGTTTTATGAGCATGTTTGTTTATGGACTATTCTGATGTAATATATGTATTCTTGTAGTTTTGTCATTCTTTATTATATTACATGTCCTGAGAGAATGATTTTCTAATGTATTTGATATAGTGACTTAGACTATTCTGGTTATATATTAATGTGCATGTGTTATCTGACTTTATTTCTTCATTTCAGTTATCTGGGTGAAGCGACTGGTAGAGTTAGTTTCATGCCACAACTCATTAACTTATGTTGATTCGATCCTAGCTAGAATAGGTTAGATTAGGTATGTATTTAGATAGTCTTCATCTGCATATTATGTTTTCACAACCACCCATCACTCACTCTCATCGATGGACTGGGCCGCAACCGATAGAACCAAACTAGTAATGGTTGCCAGGCCAAAATCTGTATGGGTTCCCTATTCCAAACGATGAGAGGTCTAATTGGGACTTCTTACCAGGGAGAACCCCTTACTGTTTTCAGGAGAATTTGGGCCCCTCAACACTATTGTATCAACCTTTTTCTCTTTTATTTTAGCTATAGTTTCAGGGAATTTGATTTACCTTTCTAGAATCGGTTGTCTTAACATCACTCTTCACACACACACAATCAACTTAATTTCCCTAACTCATCTTGAATTTTCCTTAAACCTAGCTAATCAAGCATCCAAGATAGGGGGGCATAGACTTTCCTCTAGTTTTTTATAGGATCCATTGAGGTTTCTAGGGAAGACTCCCTTGTGTTGTATTATTTTCCATCACTAAAATGAGGGAAGTACTTTCTTAGGTGATAGTGGCAATTATTTCCATATGCTACACGTGATAGATTGGGTAATAACATAATTAACCCTCTTAAGGCCGATGAAATCCTTGATGGTGATGGATAATGAAAAATCCCTTGGGTTTGGTGGCTTTCCATGTGAGACTTTTAAATCTACTTTTGATTATTTTGAGCTGAACGTACATAGATTCTACTAGGAATTTGTATGGAAGAAATACCTCAAGCATGCATGAACAAAGGAGATATTAAATTTATCCCCAAGGGAAGTGAGATTGAAATCATAAGCAATGGGTAGTTAATTACCCTCCTTAATGTGTCATACAATATTTTAACCATGGCCCTATGCTTGAGAATTCAATATATCCTCCCTTAGATTATTCATCTTGAGCAGACAAGTTTCATTTGAGGGTGAATCATTCTAGACAATATCATTGCACTTTGGAAGGTATGGAATGGACTCTCTATCTTGGGTTGAAAGCCTTATTGATCAATATGGATTTTGAAAATTATTACGACCAAGTGGAACAGTTGTTCATCTTGGCTATGTTGTAGGATTTTGGGTTTGGCCCATTTTTTGTGTAGGAATTTAAGACCTTATTTGTGGATGGCTTGGCATGCCTTTTTTTAAGCAAACCAGGCATGAGGGAGTTGGGATCCTTCGGTCAATAAGCCTAAGGATGACTCTTATCTATGAAACTTGATGTGATGGCCATGGAGTCCTTGGGATGCCTTTTTCACCATGATACATTGCAAGATTTGATTAAGGGTATTCTCTTCCTTGAGCTAAATGCTAGCCAAATGATTAATGGGAATTTTGTGGATGAATCTTTTTTGACCATTTGAGAAAATAAATAATCATTGGAAAACATCTTGGATTGCATCTAGATTATTATGAAGCCTTGATCTCTAAGCTCTAACCTGTTAAAATGCAATATTATTGGTTATCCCAAGAGCCCCTTCCACACTGGCTTGTTGCCTAGGGCTAGTCCTGGATTTACGGTGGGTAGATCTTTAAGTTTGAATGGATTTTGTTCACCAAATACCCTTTGGGACGATTTTCTTTGGTGAATGTCGAGAAAATTAATTAAGTTAATGGCTGAGCATTAAATCATAAATCCGGGGGAGTGAGCTTAGATATGCCAACACTGTATGTGCAGATACTAGAACATAAATGACTATCTAATATATGGAAAAGAACATTCTCAATTTAATGAAATAAAACTATTCTCCTAGAAAATCAAAAGAAACTTGTCCATTGGGCAGCAAAATAAGAAAGTGCTTTGTTGGCATAGGATACAATCTTTCATTCAAGAAATTCATGAGCATTCATTTATGCAATTCCTAGAGAAAATCTCATTCCTACCTTCAAGTGACACGGTTCTTGTAATTGAAAAAGGAAAACATGGCATATAAATGATTACTGAGAATGTAATCTATTTCACACTGATAATTGTAAAGGATACTCATTGAGTTAACAATATAGATTTTTAGAGGTTCAAGTTATAAATATTTCACTGAGATTTACCTAGTGTTCATTACAACGAAATAAACTCAATTTTTTCGTTTAAACTCCAATGAGATCTATGCTATCATTAATAAAAACAATTCAATCACTAAATTAAAATTATGGAGAAAATAAATGGGAGGAACAAGGATCATTCCACACACACACACACACACACACACACTTGCATATAAAATTTATATTAGCAATCTCAAACACTATAATACTAAATATGGAATCTTGGATGATACAACCCTATACTTTAGAATCAACAAAGTTATTTTGAATTATGATTGAAAAGGTAGTGCAATTATAAATCAAGACTACAATGTAATTATTCAAGTTATGCTTGGGTTATTACTCAATCAAACTCAAAAACATAGATGTTGTCTGCAAAACAAAATTGTATGGAAACAAAATTATTCTTCTGGTATATTGAAATTGTGAAATTAGAATGGTTGCAAGGATGTGTTGATAGCACAATTCCAGTTCACACAAAGTCTATTGATGAGTTGATACACTAAACACCATTAGATAATAAATAACCACAAAATTAATTGCATAAAATAAACAAAAACAGAACTAAATGAAATAGAGGAAATTTATAAAACACACTTACAATCCTATGCTAGTTGTACAGGGAAATGAATGTCATATTGGTGGGCCCTCCCAATTGGTGTATAGTTGCTTAAATAACTACATAATGAAATTGATTTGAACCACGAACGAATCTCAGAACATCAGTATTTCCATTAAACAAACTCGATGATACGAGTCAATACAAGAAGTGTTGGTCGCAAAGTTTGATATCTAATTATCTATCTCATACTACAAACATGTATGTACATTATTTTGATCCTAAGTTTAAATACAATATTACATACTAAATATGCACAGGTTGACCCTGAATGGGTTCCATGTTATCATGCATTGGATACATCAATCACAACAGTGAGATCATAACAATGGAAACAATTAGACCAATGGGTACAAAGATAGGTGAGAAATAATTCAAAGGATATTCTCATGACATACAAATGTATGAGAATATATACAAACCTTGACCACAATTAGATTCATTCACTGGAATATTGGAGATCTATCCTTGCCTCTATTTGGCGTGTGATTTAAAAAATGGTGTAACAGGAACTCCAAACAAACCCAAACTAGAAAATCAGTCGTATCTCCTAAACCATACTTCATTTTGGAAATCAACCCATGTTTCACTCAATTTGGACTCTTCTTCAAAAAACCCATGTCTTGGTTTTGTGAGATTCACTTTCATTACCTCATAATTTGTGCTTGAAGTTAACTACCCTGAAACTACTGCTTATTTTGGTTGAAACATTATTCATGAGTTGGGGGTCCACATGTGCGACTTG
Source organism: Picea engelmannii (assembly GCA_009831015.1). Classification (NCBI taxonomy): domain Eukaryota; kingdom Viridiplantae; phylum Streptophyta; class Pinopsida; order Pinales; family Pinaceae; genus Picea; species Picea engelmannii. The sequence goes on along the minus strand of ML781117.1, from coordinate 178,030 downwards.
GGTGCGAGCTAAACAACACAAGAGCATGTCAAGGATCCTAGTGACAAAACCCTTGTCTTGGATTTCCTTCTAGAAGTTTGAAAGTATGATGAATGATGATGTGGGTTAAAGGACCTCCATATGGGTTACAAGACCTAAAGTTAGTCAACCATCATTAGTAACAAAACAATATTTTAATCCTTCTAATTAATTAAAAAAGATGGGAAAACGTTGATAAACCAAGGAAATTATCTTATGAGCCCTTGAATGACCTTTATAGTAAAAAAGTGATGAAAAGAGTGGTAATTGTGGTGGAAGGAGTGGTTTTCATAAGTCAAAAAGGGTTCACTGGCAATGAAAATGTCGTCAATTTGGAGGTCTAACATCTCCCCCACACCAGATATTTTACATGTCCTCATGCAAAAAAGGAATGTAAATATAGATGTAGTTGATGTCCTGATATTGAAACACTCAAAATTGACAAAACTTCATTAATTTAGTTGTGTCAAGAGGCAGTACCAATGGATAGCCTTCCTTTATTTTACTGACTTGAGTTTCGTTTCCAAGGTTTTGGTATGTAATACTAATGACTTATTTTTTATGTTCCTCTTATTATTTAGTCTATGTAGTGTCTCATTCTTTGTTGTCAATTTGCTCACTTAATACCAATATTTTCCAAGAACACAAATCAGTGCCAGTCATTCCTAAAAACTAGATATGTCATTATCCTTGTTATGGCATGTTATTACAATCACCTGCTAGACCAATGAAATTTTATTTAAAGTGTTCGGGAAGTACCATATTGGATAGCATTGGAAACAAGAGTATAATGGCCACTCATTGTTTCAAGCATCCCCACATTGTCAATCAGAATCGTTTCTTTCCAAAATAGCCCTTTCCCAAAAGTGTTTGTTCTCTTGCAAGATATGTGTAGTCCCGAAGAACCGCAAGAGGCACTTTGAAATAGTGCCAAATGGTTGAAAGCACCAAGGAAATTGAATCTCATAAAGCATGTAGTGGTTGTGGATCAATTTGTAAGATGACATTAGAGGGTTCATTAATGCCACCAACATCTACGATTACATTTGGCTAGCTGAGAGGAGCACTTTCAAGTGCTTTTATTGCTTTCTACTATAAATTTGGAATTCCAACTCTTGAAAGTGTACAAGTGGAACTACAACTTGTTATGTCGTAATATCTTACTGAAAATACTCTTGAGAAAGAAGATGTGAGACTAATTCAATCCCAACATGTTTTACTTAATGGGAAGGTGATTCAAGAAATACAATCAGCAACTCAATGGCCTGGCTAGGGGTGATTTGCAAGTTAGCAAGAGCTTGAGGTTTCTCTAAGATATTAACAAGTGCTTGTAATGCACTATGTTGTCCCCATGTACGAAATTCTAGATGGGTCAAACATAGAAAAAGAGGCTCTACCACTATAGCAGCAAATGCGCCCTTTGCAATTATGCAATTAAAGCACATAAAGAGTCTGGTACAACATGAAGAATCTCAAGAATATTGTTAATCATCCCCGTTTTGACCATTTCAAGCTTGCAAAGGGGAAAATCCTTTCCCTTGTTTGTGGTAGTCCCATGTCTTGGTACAACCTCTCTTCCATCATAGTGAGCACCAAATCACCCATGTGAGAAACATGACCATCTAAGCCTTTTGCGAAATTTTTGGTTACAGAGGAATCGTGGCCTTGGAATTTCTTGAGAAACAAAAACCACCCAACGGATTTGAGTATGGAATTTCTAGTGTTGTATTCAAGGTATGCCTGTAGTGTTTTCAAATTCCATGGTTCATGTCTAACTACACCGGGTTTCCCCATGTCACAAATCAAAGTGTAAGGGAGTATGCAAAGGAACTCCACTCTGAGAAATTCACACGGTTAGTGAGGAATTTGGGAATGGGAGACAAACTTCTGGGAAACATGATAATTTCAAATCCTTCGAGTGATTCAAAATAAGAGCAATTTGAAATGAGGGAAATCATTATAATGATCATGCATTGAAATGATCATTAAAATTTTATTTTTAGAAACAATGATCATAAGTATTGATCATTAGAAATGGTGATCATGTATGAATGGAGAAACGATCATAGAGTAATGATCATATGATGAAAGGACATGGTCAAATTTTATGCAGGAATAAGGAAAACAAAAAAGGGGTAGTGAATATAGGTATGGGATATGGGTAGATTATAGGATTATTAATTGGGACATGATGAAACATATATTATACAAATGAGCTCATAGGTAAATATAATTTAAGTTTCCCATGTTTTTAATCAACCAGAAAAATCAAAAGTTGAATCATTATCTCAATTTTAACTTATGATACATGCTGGAATGGATGAAAAAAGGAATTGCATTGATTTGAGCCAACTGAATATTGTTAAACCAACTAAGTGTTGATTTGAGACTGATTCTTGTACAAGAATGGAAAAATTGAGTGATGTTGTTGAAGTAGACCTATGAAGTGATGGGGAACATAATCCATAGCTGCTTGGGAAGCTATAGACCCTTATCTTGGAGATGATTGTTGGATTACTGAGAGGGGGGGTGAATCATTAATAGAGAAATTTAATCATTTTTAACCATATAATCCAAGTGTTATATCAATTTAGCATTATCATCCAATAACTATAGAGTAAATAAGCAATGAACAAATGAACAATCATTCACATACATAGTACACCAGTGTTTTACGTGGAAACCCAAATCGAGAGAAAACCATGGAATGCTTTTTCTCATATGTCTTGAAGAATTACATTCATTGGAAGCACCAATTTCCTTTGTTTTCCAGCTGCAACTGGAAGGAGGCTCCAACCCCCTAGTTTCTCAGGCTACAAACTAAGGGAAGCTCCAACTCCCCAATTCTTTGGATACAACCAGAAGGAGGCTACAACCCCCTATGTTCTCCGATTACAACCGAAAGGTGGCTACAACCACCTGTCCTTGCCCCTTCCTTCCACCCTGAAGTAGAAGTAGAATGATGGAACCACTGTCACACTATCACTATGAGATATACCACTGTAAACTTGTACCAATAAATCTGAACCATGCATCAACCATGCATCAACCTGTAATCAACCTATACCATAAACAAGTGCATCAACCATGCACCATCCTATACCAAAAAAACTGTAATCAACCTGTACCATAAACAAGTGCATCCAACCATGTACCAAGTATGTAACAATCATGTGTCAACTACTCATCAACTATGACTCATCAATATGTACCAACATCATCAACTATACACCTCATGTATGTGCCAGCTCATCAACTACTTGTCTTAACCATGTACTCAACATGTACCTCAACCAAAATCCCTCATCAATTTCATCATCCAAATATGATTTGTAGCTCTGTAATAGACCTGGTGTATATGATCACATTCCTGCAAACCTTCCTTAACTTTAACAACAAAAGACTAGCATTTTCATCAAACTTTTCTTTAGTCTCACATGCCTAGTTTTGGATTAGTGAACAACCCTAACTTGAAGTAATCATAACTTTGTACCTGTAATGTATAAAGATATGAAAATGATACACTCAGTGTTTTTTATGCAATTCCTCCAAGTTTCACTACTTGGAACCTCTCAGAAAAGGAGTTATAGCAAAAATGGCATACCTTGCTGAATTTTGGCTTATTCTAGAGAGCGACCTTGTAGAGCATGCCCCGCACGTAATATTTGTTGAAATGATCTGAAAATGTTACAAATAATACTAAAGACTATACCCTAACCAAAACATTTGGTCTCACTGACTTTGGATATGTTATGAAGAAGTTATGACGTTTTTAACCGAAACACTTGTTTTTTACTAGTTTCAGGACTAGCCACAAACCCTATTTTCCACGGAATGTAACTCCCAAAATATAATGACCCACAAGCTTAATTTTATACCACACATACTTGGATATGTTTTCTCAATGGCATAGAAATTTCATGGTCTGAATAATTATAGAAAAACATTTATAGACAAAATGGTGAGATGACCTGTAAATAACATACCTTAGAAAGAACCATCAAAAGAATTTATCCTTCCTTGCATTTCAGCCTTCTTTTCTTCACCTTCCCTCATAATTTCGACTTATATATCCTTGGTTACCTCATAAACATATAGGTATTCAATATTCTCAAGTTTTATTAAAATGAGAGAGCCTAGCGTCTTATTTATACTCTCCAAGTAGCTTCCTTAAAAATATCTTCTAGGTCACTTTGCCCACTTTCTTTATTTTAGGGTTGACCCACTTCTAATTTATCCATTAAATTTATTATTTAAATAATTTATTTTGTATTCACTTTGAATTATAGTACACTCATCACTTCACTTTATTATTTACCTTTTAAAAACCCTTAAACCACTTTGACTACTTTGACATTTTGGGGCTTCTAGATGACATGTGAGGGTCCTCCAACTTCGTAAGGCCATAAATCTCAAAATGTGAGGAGTTATGTGACGTTCCACATACCACCAAAAATGGAATGAAATGTAATATCCATATATAATAGTATTACCTTCAAATATAGAAAAAATCATATCGTTATCCATCAAACAAACTTGGGTCCATTACCCAAACCTGGGTTCTCCAACTTCACATGGTCATAACTCTCTAACCGTGAGGAGTTATGTGACGTTACACATACCACCGGAAACGGAATGGCAAGCACTATCCATATAGGATAGTTTCCCTGACAAATTCATTTTCCTTCATCTCATTATTCCACAATTAATCATGGTTTCTCTTACTCCGCAAAGAGTCTTCTCGTGAGGGATTTCACCATAAGGGGACCACTTTGGAGTTCATCCATATTTACTTCTTATCAACCATGACAAAACAATAATGAGTCATATTTATATCAAAAAATCTTGGGTCCATTACCCAAACCTTTGTGCTACGGGGCTTTCTTCAAGGGTTGACATCAATGACAACCAACCTTAATCAACAATCTCCCCCTTTGGCATTGATGGCAACACTCTGATGCAATACTGGAATCATATCATTCATGCTCCCCCTGGAACCATGCCTCTATCCTCTGCATCTGATAAATATATCCCCCTTTGTCATCAATGGAAAAGGTATATTTCCATCTGGGGATGATCCCCTTGACTGAGATGTCCTCTTATGGTGTTTCCTCATGTACATCTAAGACATATAAGATAAGCATTCAAAAAGCATTCATTTTGGAGTAGAAATAACTCCAAGTCTTTGGCGAAGATATTCAAAGGCTTCCCATGGAAGTGGTTTTGTAAATATGTCTTCCACTTGTTCTTTTGTTCCCACATAATCAACTCTGATGTTATTTTCTACAACCTGTTCCCGTAGAAAGTGATACTTGATTGGAATGTGCTTCGTCTTGGAGTACATCACCGGGTTTTTTGAGATACTGATAGCACTTGTATTATCACAACATATTGGAATGGACTCATCATACTCAACCTGTATATCTGTCAAATTTTGTTTCATCCAAAGAACCTGTGTACAACATTTTGTTGCTGCAATATACTCTGCCTCGGTTGTAGATAGAGATATTGATGATTGTTTCTTGCTTAGCCATAATACTAAACACTCACCCAAGTAGAACGCTTCTCCACTAGTTCTTCGTCGGTCATCAATACAACCTGCCCAATCTACGTCTATGTAGGCAATTAGTGATAGATCCTTTCCTTTTGGATACCATAGCCCAAGCTCTTATGTTCCTTTGAGATATCTGAAAATCCTTTTCACTGATAATACATGTGATTCCTTTAGTGTTGCTTGAAATCATGCCACCTGTCCAATTGTTTGCATTACATCTAGTCTGGATGTTGTCACATACAATAGGCTACCAATAATTGACCTATATTTCCTTTGATCTATAGACTTTGAATCATCATCTTTGCTCAGCTTGCAACTGGTTTGCATGGGAGTGATAACTGGTTTGCAATCTTCCATTCCAAACCTCTTTAGCATTTATCTGATATACTTGGTTTGAGAAATAAAAATTCCTTGGTTTCTTTGACGTATCTGAAGTCCTAGAAAGAAGGATAGTTCTCCAAGTAGTGACATTTCAAATTCTTTCTGCATATCTTTTGCAAATTTTTGGCTTAACCTGTCATCATCACTACCAAAAATAATATCATCAACATAAACTTCAATTAATAAAATATCACCTTGACTTACCTTGATGTAGAGGTTGTTGTATGCACTTCCTTTTCTGAACCCTGCCTGCTGCAGATACTTATCCAGTCTGGAGTACCATGCTCTAGGAGCCTGTTTTAGACCATACAAGGCCTTCTTTAATTTACACACAT